>JASKGM010068764.1:4373-42495 GCA_034509205.1 Ceratonia siliqua
TAAGGGTGATTATTAACACCTCTCACCTCTCACCTTTCACATAAGACTAGTTCTCTCATTAAATATGTTCCATATATATAATTTTTATTTTATTTTTAAATGAGCAATTCATGAATTAAACGAGTTGAGACCTCAAACTATTTATAAATAACTGGGTTCATTTATAGCCCTATTGCTTACTTAATTTGTGTCGATCTCACTCATTTATCTCTTTCTCTCACCAAAATTTTGAAAAAAAAAAATGGAAAGCATTCGAATCTAACAACTAAGAAAATAGGTTGAAGACGAAGCATCAGAACAACTCTATAACGATATAGTATTTGTTAAATGTCTGAAGACTCTCAACTTAATTCTAATTTGTTATCCCAAAATGAAACATAGTACACTAATAATTCAAATTTATTAATCCATAAAAGAACATTTTGGAAGCCAAAACAATTTTTGTAACCATTGGAGGGTTGAGATTGACACATGTACTGTATATTCAACTATATAGAATAAATAATAGACAATTGTAACTTTCTAGCAATTCTTTCATCCTTAAGTAAATATTGGCCTGATCGAGGCAAGTATATAATATTGTAATATGTAATTAAATATATTGTCTGCATGCCAATATTAATTTTATTAATTTTTTAAAATTAGACTGTAAGAAATTTTTTATGAATATTTTTTATTATATTTTTTTAATCTTTTTATCTTGACACAAATAATTTACCTTTAATTCAAATATACAGGGGTTAATTCAAATATTATCTAACCATAATATCCAAAAAAACAAGTATATGTATATGTAAGAAGTAAATCAAATGTCATTTCAAAATAAAAATATCGAGTATTATATTATCAAATTATAAAAAAGATAAAGGTAATTTATCTTATTATTTATTTATTTATATATAATTTTATAAAAAATTATAGACAAATACAATATTTATATTATATTAATATATATATGTTTAGGAGAGGCAAACTAACAGATCAAATTAGCCAATAATATTCTATATTACCTTCCCTAATTTTCCCTTCTTCTTTTTTAAGGCATAGTAGATAGTTAAAAATTTAAATTTGTGAATAATTAATTTATTTAAGAAGTGAATCTTCTCATTTTTCTAATTTTTTTAAGAAATAGCCCATAGTTAAAGTTTTAGATTTTTAATAAGTTTTTATATAAAAAATGATTTGACATGACGATTAAAAATCAATTCACATTTTAAATATATATATTTTTATTTGATATGATTAGTTTTTTTTAGAGTAGTTATTAAAAAACTAAAGGTTATTAAAAAAAAACTAAAGGGGTAATATGGAAATGTAGTATTAATAGTGTGGATGGGCAACACAGAAATTATTGATAGAATGAAGTTATAATATATGAATATAGATAATGCAATTACTGATAAAGTGGAGTAGTAAAATAGGAATGGAAATTATTATATTAATAGTGTGAGTAATTATTGATAGAGTGGAAGAATAATTTAGGATTATAAATTTGGTATGTTGATATGGATATAAAACTATATATATTAATATGAAAATATATAATTAAAAATTAGTGTATTTTTCTAATTTTTTTCAAATATATACATGAAGTGCATCTTAGATGTTAAGATCCTCTCATTTTATGAAGGAATATGATAAGTTGATAAAGTCATGTTATGACTTATAAGAAAAATAGACATATAATACATAGAACTCATCACTTAATGAGTTGATTTATATTTATTATTTATAGGTGTATATGTATTATACTTATATCTCTTAATATATATCATCCTCTAACGTGATACAAGAAGATCTGATTCAATATGTAAGGGATTTGGTGTTTCCTTTTCATATAAAGTAAAAGAGGAAGATAGTGTTAACCCTTTTCTCTTTTCTTTCTCTTTATCTCTTTCCTCCCCGGCCCTTCCGCAACCCCTGAAGTTGCAGAAGCAGAAACCCTAAACTACTATTTTTAATAGCTTTCTGGGCTAACCATGTATATACTTGATTTCTTCTTTCTTTGCGAATGGGTCCTCGTTTGGAAACCCTTTTGCGTGAAAGGGAGAGTGGTTTGGCCTCTCATGATCAAGAAGAAAAGGATACTGATCTGTTTGAAGAAGAGCTAGCTAGCTTGCTTCCCAGTGAATTAGGGCTTGCAAGTACTGTAAAGAATTCAGCGATGGAAGAGCTTTGGGAGGTCACATCAGAATTCACAGAAAGAGAGTTGGATCAGAGATAGATTTGACTAATGAAGTTTCTTTCTGGTTGGAAAGGAGATCGAGGAGGAGGGAAAGAAGTAGAAAGACACAAGCCATGATGATGATGATGAAGAAACATACTGAAGGCAGCAATGGAGGCAAAGAAATCGAAGCTCTTCTTGGTGATAAAGAAGAAACTGACAAAGCCCTGTTTGGCCTTACGGTTTGTCCTTTTATAAATTATTTCCTTAAAAGTGCTGTAACAAATAAGTAGTTTAGTGATTAACCAAAATTTTCATCAAGCGCTTTTGGTGATATTAATTCATATTTAAGATTTTTTAATTTAGTGAGGGTATTTTAGTTTTTTTAAATACATATAATTGAGTCATTTCATTTCAATAGCACAATAAATTAAGGGCATTTAAGTTATTTATATATATTTTTAATATTTGTATTTAAAAAAAATTATTTTAATATCTTTATATTTATTGTATTTTTTAAATGAAATGATTAAAATATTATTATATTTATTATGTATTTTAAAGGAGAAAAATTAACATTTTAGTTTAGATTGCTAACTTTAACAAGGCGTTTGGACCCCAATCTTTTTGCGGGGATCTTTTCAGCTTGAAGAGTAGTTTTTTTTTTTATATAAATAATGCTAGGTTTGGATTTGTCCAAATATTTTGGACGTTCCAAGTCTTGAGAAAATGAAAAAAAGGATAGGATCTGTGTCTAGACGTCTAGGTCCCAGCCTTTTAACTAGGATCTTTTCTGCTTGAGGAGTAGTTTTTTCTTTCAAAAAAAATAATAATACTAGATTTCGATCGGCTCAAATCTTGAGAAAAGGCAGAAAAGACTGAATCTGTGTCAAGGAAGAGCGTCTATATCCCCACCTTTTCACTGAGATATTTTCTAATTTGTTTCTTTCCAAAAAAAAGTAATGCTACTTTTTAAAAAATAAAATAAAATAAAATAATTGATTTTGTTTATTTAAATCTATAATTAAAGCAGTCAAAATGAGCCACTTTTGAGAGCTGGCCTTGTCAATCCTATTAAAATCATAGGGCTGAGCCAATAAAATAGTTTCATGTTTTAAGAAAAAAAATTTTAGCCGGGTTCTATTAAGCTAGGACCCTTAGGCCAAATAAAAAAAATTGATAAAAAATAATTAATAATAAGTTAATTTAGGATCTTTTCTACTAGATTGAGTGTAATTTTTATATTGTAAATTTACATATTAATATTAAATGAATATCATTCTATTATATCTTACTTTTTAAAATATTTATTATATTTTTTTTTGTAAAAATTAAGGAGTTAATTCTTAAGTGACGTTTGGTATGAAGAAAATTTTTTTGTTGTTAAAAAAATATGTAGGAAAAAAAATTTCTTCTATTTGATAAAGGAGATGAAAGATCATCAAGAATCTTTTTTTCGAAAGGAAGCTTGCATTTTCGTTCCCACTATAACTGGTGGGAAAGTTTTTTTCCTATAAGAATGGGAAAATTTGTAGAAAGCAAATGATTGGATTACCCTTCCGTTATACCCAAACCCTAAAGACAATTTAGAATGCTTTTATATTTAATAAATATATTTTATTAAAATTGTTTAATATGAAAATAAAAAAATTATTTCGAATCTTTAAATTGTTAAAAAATATATATTATTTTACTTAATTTATTTTAAATTTAATAAATATATTTTATTAAAATTGTTTAATATGAAAATAAAAAAATTATTATAAAATATATAATGATAGAATTATTTTGAATCTTTAAATTGTTAAAAAATATATATTATTTTACTTAATTTCTTTTAAATTTAACCAAAAATTATTTTTAAAAAACTTGTTTATATTCCTAGGAATATATTATCTAAAACAAACATATGAACAGAAATACAATATATTATTCACAGAAAAGTTAAGTATTAATTAAATATATTTTATTAATTTTTTTAAAAAAATATATTCTTAATACCAAATGCGACCTTAGAGTTAGGGCTATAGGTATGATCTTAAGGACTAGCCCAAAACCCTATCAACTCAGGTTAGGGCTACATTTTAAAAAACTTTTTGATTTAGCCCAACTTTAAAAACTCTAAGTCCGATCACCTAATTAACACCTCTATCCATAATGTATTGGTATCTTACTTATGTAATAGTGATATTAACCATATGAATTTTTTTTCATCTACTAATTGATAATATTGTGCCGTACATAGGATATCCGAGCATTACAAAAGAAATCCCCAAACTTTAGTTATAGTATTTCTTGTTTAATAGTTAAAAACAAAAAATGGGCCAGGGTTGCGCAATGAGTAAATATATGGTACAATTGTCACATATCACATCATAGTGCTTTTTACAAAAAAAAAAAAAACAAGAAAAAAAAAGGTCAATGATGCAATCTTGAACAGCGTACAAGATTTTTTTCCCATAGGACCCAGCATGGATCATTGGGCCGTAAAAGGCCTAGCCTTATGGCTGAGATAGTAGGCCAACATGTACTGGTGCAAAAAACTTATTGAAAGTGGTAGATCATCAATTAAATTGGTTTTTAATTAAAAATAAAAAGTAATTTATATAATAAAAATAAAGATTAAATTTAAAATTAAATAAAAATATAATGGGACTTTTGAATTTTAATATCTTAAATTATAATGAAATTAATTTAATATATTCCCTCTTGTAATATATGAAAAGTAATTATTTTAAAATAAATAAAATTGGTATTAATATTTAGATAAAGCATAAAAGCACACACCCATCATGACATGTATGATCCATTGACTATTCCCTCCTTTGAATTCCCAGTTTCACTAAATCTACCCCAAATTGCTGTTTTTACCTAATTAATTGTGATTTTGGAAAAGGTACATTTGGGATTATTTTTAGTATTAGCTGTAGAACATCTTTTAGTTTTCCATTGACAATCATTATACCTTCCCAACTTGTTTCCTGAACTTATGCAAGTGATTTTTTTTTGTATGGGTTGAGTTTCTATAAATCACACTAATTAATAGATATCACACCATATAAGGATCACCAAAATCATATGTAGTACTCATTAATTGGTGTGGCTTAGTCCATACAAAGTTATGTGGTGCAACAACAATTATGTCCATTTATACAGAGAAGTTCTTAAGTAAGCTGAGCTTACTACATCATTCATGAAAGATACAAAAAAAGTGAAAATGCGAGGCACACATGATTCATTGTGTTTGAATTTTGTTATATTAGAAAGAGTAATGATACTTATATATTATTTTTTTATATTTTTTTCACATTATTTTTAATTATTAATATATAAAATAATGATGATGGTAGGTGATAGATGATAATAAGTGATAGAGAATAATATAATAATATATGTGAGAATAAGTGTAAGAGTGATGTAAAAAAAAGTAGTGTATGAATATCATTACTTAAAAAAAAATATATATTATTATTGATTGTGTCTAAAATTTATAAATAATATGGTAGGCACAACTCACAAAAAAAATCATTTATTTGATCATGAAATTATTGACACCGTTTGCACCTTGAAATAGATGAAAGGAACTAAAAATTCCACTAAGATGGATGTGAGAGTAGGACCTAACACCCACAACATATCCATTTGTTGGGTTTTTATTGGTAGGGTAACAATCTCACTTTGGAAATGTTAAGACAAAATCGCAGCTTGAGGACAACTACAAACACTTCTGACTGATTGACCTCTTAATTATGATTTTAAGAGAACAATTTGAAATAAGGAAGTAACTCGAGTTACCAAGGGACAATTGAATCCTTAAAATCGGTTGAAGAAAAATTTAATTTTGATTTATACTCATATCGGCCTAAAAATATTCTTACCTTATAAATAAATCAATAAATAAAAACTTCGACTTCTATTTTTATTGTGAACAAGTTATTGGTAAAAAAATTGGGTCGAGTTGCAAAAGTTCAAATATTGTAATACAAAATATTTTTATACTGTTAAGTAGTGTAGGCCACGAAATAAATAAATTTATGTTTAGAATTTAAAATTTAGGGTTATATATCCACGATTGAAGTGGCATGGGGGGGGGGGGTCAAGTCTCTTACAATTGATCGTAATACATGATTTTATCTTATGAAAGTAATTCTATTTGTGATTTAGTTGACACGTGATATTCTATTAAGCCTATATTCAAGGGATCAAGTTCATATCATAGAAATGATATATTTAATTTATCTTTATTGAATTGATGATCCATCATCCCTCAAGGAGTGGTTGGTCTATCTATTAAGATACGTTTTGAGTGAGGAGAATCGAAGAGAAGGAAATGTTTGATTTGTTTTAAGTTTTTTATAAGAGAATTAAAGATTTTTTCAACTCACCTTCCAAAATCTACCAAACTATCTTCTAAGTTTCCCCAATTTGGAAAATTTTAGAGGAGAAATTAATTATTTACTCTTAACAATGAATTATTTTCTAAAATTTCAATACTAAGAAACTAAATCTTCATAATTAATCATTTTAATAAAAAAAAATTTATAAATTTTTTTTATAAATAATTGTTTTCCTGTTAAATTTAAACATACAAACAAGAAAAAGCAAAATAACCACTTAACCTTTCCCTCCCCTCAATTCTCTTTTTTATTTTTCTTTTGACCCCTTCTCTTCCCATCCAAACTCCCTAACATACCCTTGAAGTAACAGAGTAAGGTATGTTTGGGAGTTTAGAAGGGAAGAAAAGAAAAGCAGTCCAAAGAAAACAGCAAAGAGAGAGAAGGAAGGAGAAGGGAAGATAAAATGGTGATTTCTCTTCCCCTTGTTTGGATATTTAAATTAAAAAGAAAAGAAAAGAATTTATTATAATACTTTTATAAATTTATATTTTATAAAAATATTAAAAATTTAGTGTCTTAGTATTGAAATTTTAAAATAATAAATTGGATAATAGTGAATAATTATATTTTCCTCTAGATCTTCTAAATTGGGGAAACTTAAAAATATACAGGATAGGAGTTTGGAGGAGTTTAGAGAGTTAAATTCTTCCATTCCCCTCTCCTTATGAAAAACTCCGAAACAAGGAGAAAGTTTTATTGTAACATTCCCTCCCTCCATAATCCCCAATCCAAACATACCCGGGATGGACAAAAATTCTGAGGGTTTGCCTTTTCTGCAGCCATCATTTTGTGGAATATATGGCAACATCAGAGTGAGGTCCTCTTCAATGCTGCTTCACCTTCACAGCTGATAGGATTATGGTCAACATTATGTCTTTCAAAGACCATTTTTGTTGTATTCTTGCTAAACATAAGCTCCAACTACCAAAATTGCAAGCTATATGATATTCTACAAAACAAGAAAAAACAATATTATGATAATATGAATGAAAAAGAGATTATGCAATGAATAACACTGACTACTGTTAGTATTTCTTGTTTTCTAATAACAGTAGCCAAAATGTCACCCAGGTAGCATATTATAAGTTCTTGACCATCTATTCAAATATTGATATAGGAAGGCAACATTCACTAAATCCAGAAGATAAAAGTCCAATAATCTCAAAAGATTATGATCAAGTAACTTGTCTAAACCCAAACAAAACAAATCAACTTGCTAATTTCAAAAGTAAGTAAAGCTAAAAAGGATATTACTAATTAGGAGTACAAGAAATTATAAAAAGGATATCACTAAGAAGTATAAGAAACTTTGCAAATACATGGATTTGAATTGCTAAAGTCAACTCCCTTTACATTCTAAATTTCATCATCCAAACATAAAATGTTGACAGAAGAGTGAAGCCATCTCATTAATAAAGCCCGAAGCAATATCCAGATCACCAACTTGCTACTGATAACCATGTAAATCTTCACCAAGAAGTGCACCTATAGCATCTTTTAGAACAGAATGATCCTTGCTATACTTGTTTTCTTTCCCAAACCAACCCAAGTCAAGCAAAGCATCTGGCCTCGAAACGTCTATCTGATTTAAATTTTCTTTCTTTCTTGATAAGTAAGGTGGACCCTGTGTAGCTGTTTCGTGCTTCATATTATGACCTGCTAACAAGAAAAATATGTTAAACAAACTCCATTAAAATAAGTACACAGTCCAAGCTATATAATTAAATGAGACAAATAATATTCTCACCTTGAGTGCGTTCGACTGGTTGGGGGTTATCAACTGAGCACATACTAAGAGGTGTATAATCAGTAAGAACTGATGCAGACGAGTGACTTAAGGGAGAATTTGGATCCCCTTGTCCTTCCCATTCTGTCTCACAGGGATTCAGGGTTGACCTTTTCACAACTTCATTCAGTAGGCAATTATCAGGAGTCTGCCACAATGAATAACTATTTGAGCCTTTCAGAAGCTTTGATTCATAGATTATCGCTTCCAACAAACCACTGATCTGTGGAGAAATAGGATCTGACTGAGTATATTCAGTTGGAGGAGACTGGATCAATGTATCAACAGACTCCAGTGAAGGAAGTGGGGATGTAGGTGTGCCCCAGCTACCTTGTTGAGTTTCTAAAAATTGGAGTGAAGGGAGCTCTGACTTCATGGCCTCAGATATGGGCACAGAAGAAGAGGTACTGCCATTTAAAGTGGCATGGCTGCCAATAAGGTTACCGCCATGAAATTGATAATTGGCGTTAGAGGTGGGATCACAAGAAGAAGACAATTTATAGGGCGGATCAGCAATTTCCTCACAAGTATAATCCACATACTGATTGAATACTGGGACTTCACTGCTGCTACTACTGTCCAATCTATTGTAAAGCACATCTGACTCCCGAAAACGTTTTAAGGGAGGCATAAAGATTATATTATTACTATGGGGTGAGCCTGAAGTTTGTTCAAACAGGCTGCTTTCGGTAATATCAAAACTTGGTGATACATATGGAAGATATCCCTGACTAAATTTAAAATTTTTTAATTTCAGGTCTGGGATATCAAAATTATCTGCTTGTGAGAGGTCAGAATGCTGGCTGTCCCCATTCATCAGGGTACCCACATTTGGACTTTCTTGACTGCCGTTAAATACCTGCTGGCATATGTCAGCAGGATAAATTGGTAAGCCAGCTCGTTGCATTCTCTTAATTCTTGTATTCCAATAGTTCTTTATTTCATTATCCGTACGTCCAGGCAACTGAAACAGAGAAGAAAGGAATGAAAAGAAAATAACCAGTAATGGAGTTGATGCATTTTACAGCCTACTATTCCACTCTCTCTCTCTCCACATCACCTCCCACCTCTCCCTCTGCGTGAGTGCATGTGCAAGCATGCCTTAGCATGTGACATATCTAACAAAAGATCTCTAGCTTCTAGTTTTGCTGGTTTTTTGAATTTTCTTTTTCTTAGTTTAAACTGGAGTGGTTCAAAATGCATACTTAAAGATGAGTGGAAGGTGCATATATTTAGGGATGGAGGGAGAGGAGCAAATGTAAGGATGCTTTTAGTATGGAAATCCTGAAAATGAAAATAAATGTACTGATATCTCAAGTCATAAATTTTAATTTGATGTCATATCTTTTAAACAACATAAATTTTTTCTATAATAATTCTTAAAAATATCAATGATACTTAAAGGAAAGTAAAAGAATATTCTAAAGAATTTAATCTTTCTTTTGCAATTAAAATGCTACAACATCATATGCCTAACAGTCTCAAAGGAGTCCCAAGCCTATAATGTACTACGTACAAGCTAGTGCAAGCACAGAGAAAATAGAAAGTAGAAAATATTTATACTGAACATGTTTTCTGTGTGTTTCCTACTGCTCAAAAAATTTTCCATGATACAACATGCACTAAAATCTTTTATTTGGTAATTTAAGCAGTGAAAGTCAACCGATTCTTCAACCCACTTCAAAAACGGTCTAGTTCCACTAACAGATGAATTCTTTATCATTACAATCATCAGAATATTCATATAATCCTAAAAGTTCTTAATAAGAAATATCGAGAAAAACAATTCACATGAGAGATAACCAAAACATGGAGATCTATGGGACAAATTAATCAGTTCATCAAAAGACAGGCATTAAACATGGCCTTAAAGTTAATAAACTAGCCAAATTGAAATCACCCAAAGAAAAAGTGTAATGTCCCAGAGATAAACTATAGATTTGCCACCAACAAGCAGAATGATTTATATAGATCGTGGTAAGGTCTCCAGTACCGAATTTGGAAACATCTCCTCCCAAAAATAATTGAACAGAAACCAATCCAATCAAGATAAAACCAAACACCTTCTATACACCGACCAATAAAACTAGGCATTAGAGAAAAGTGTATGTTAGAAACCAAAATACCATAAGAGAATTTGAAGGAAAATACAACTTTATTAATTATAATATAAACTTACAATAGGATAATACACCAGAGATAAAACACTTCACTCACAACAGCACACTGAAACATAAATTACATATCACACAAGATAATGATTCTAGCACTTTGAGTGGCTAGATTGACTCCCAAATCCTAGTCTTCGAGACACTTGGGATCTCCTAATTCCCAATCATCAATTGCCAATTTCAGAATCCCCTCTCTTCTAACCTTTCACTCCTATTTATGCATTTCTACCCAATAACTCCCCTAAATACCAGAAGAGAATTTCTACCGTTGTTTCAATTCCTAAATAACTTCCTAAATAATTACCCCTATTCAAAATATCCCCATTTAGTTTCCTAATTATCCTTGGTACCTAACAGTGTATCTACGAGTTCACAATCCTGAATGAAAGCATCAAATCCCCTGATAGTATAAGTACCATGAGTTCCACCAAGCTTCTCTTAAAAATCTAAATGCACTGAAATCACCCCCAACAAACCAACAAAGAGCACAAATTCCAAAGATGTATCTCAATTCCTCCAAAAAAAAAAGAAGACTGTAAACAAGGACTTTAAGGCCATAGACTGAGACAACCCATCACTGTCTCCTCCCTCTAATATCAAGCATGACCTGAACCAAGAAATTCCCATGAAAGGAATCATCCTTATCCTCACATCACAAATTCCCAATCTTTAAACCTAGAATCCCAAAGACTTCTTACCAACACCATCCAGAAACTCCAATTTAGTCTCCAAAAGCATAACAATATCTGGCACAGCCTTGGAAATAACCTCCATGTGAGCTTCAGTAATTGTTTCTCCAAACGCCTCTTTCTACACACATAGGTTCTTGGAAATTCCATATAACCTTGGCTCCCTCTGATTTATCTAACTCAATCTGCATTGCTTGAATAAAGAATTGAGGATCTTGTCCCCTCATTGTCCATTGGTTTAATGGTGTCGGATCAGAAGGAATAAAATCAGGGAAGTCAGCCCGAGTTTAGGAATTAATTTCTGGTTTTATTCTCTGCCTTTACTTCTTAATTTAGTTACTATTTTAAATAAGTTTCCATCTTTGAAAAGGATTTGGAGTTATTTTCCTCTAAGTCATTTATCTTCACTGATTTAGGAATCTTTACAGTTTTAGAATAATAGGGAATTAATGACATAGTTGTTGTCATATTTCCCTATATATTCCATGCTTCCTTACTATGTAAAATAATTCAGAATGATTAAAGAGTTTTCACTCCCTTATTTCTCCTAAACTTACATGGTATCAGAGCATTAGGCTCAAGATCCATTCCTCCAATGGCAAAAAGGGCGATGACTGGTGCCAGGAGGCCTTATGATCTTTCTGAAGCAATCACCAAAAGCTCAAATTCTGAGCCAACTGTGAACCCCAATGGGGGAAACCACCATCTCTCCCAAAATTCTCCATTCCAATGGATGCCTCAGATTCTTCATTCCTATTGACTTCCCACAAATTGAATGGGAAAAACTACCTAGAATAGGCTCAATCCGTGAAGTTGACCATTGATGGAAGGGGAAAATTTGGACATTTGACTGGTGAGGTTTGACAACCAGCACCTACAGACCCAGCCTACAACTCATGGAGATCAGAAAATTCCCTCATCACTGCATGGCTGATCAACTCCTTGGAACAAGCTATAGGTAAACCATATCTCTTCCTTCCTGCTGCAAAAGATTTATGGGAGACTATAAAAGAAACTTACTCAGATTTAGAGAATTCATCCCAAATTTTTTATTTAAAAACAAAACTTTGGCACTCCAAACAAGGAGAACGTGAGGTAACTGATTACTATAATAAAATTGTTTTCCTTTAGCAAGAGTTAGATCAATGTTATGATGAGAAATGGGATTGTGTGTCTGACAGTGTCAAAATTTTGAAAAAGGAAGAGAATGACAGGGTATATTTGTTTTTAACTAGTATTAACAGTGAATTTGATGAAATAAGGGCTAGAATTCTAGGGAAGAAACCTTTGCCTTCTCTACGACAAGCCTTTTCTAATATAAGAAGGGAAGAAACAAGAAAAGTAATGTTAAAACCTAATGAATCAAAGTCCTCTGCTGAACCTAAGATCTCTGCTCTTGTATCCAAACACCTTGAAATTGATGGTGAAAGAAGAAAAAAGCCCTGGTGTGACTACTGCAGGAAGCCATGGCACACCAAGGAAACATGATGAATGATCCATGGTAAGCCAACAAATCGAAAGAAAAAAGGAAGTGAGAACAAAGCCTTCCAAACTTCTCATGAGGAAAATCAGGGTCAGCAAACTCCTTTTGAATCGTCTTTCACAAAAGAACAAATGGAGCTCTTGTACAAACTGTTTCAGTCCTCTACACAAAACACAATAAATCCCTCTTGTTTTCTAGCTCAGAAAGGTAATTTTGTTACAACTCTTCTTAGTGTCAATTCTAGTAAAAACACTTGTTGGATTATTGATTCCAAGCAACAGATCATATGACAAGTTGCTCCAATTTGTTTTCAACTTATACTCCTAGTGCAAAAAATAAAGATTACTGATGGTTCTCTCTCAGCAATTGCTGGAGTTGGCTCTATTGTTATATCTCCTTCTCTAACCTTGCACAATGTTCTTCATGTTCCTAAGTTGTCTTGTAATCTTTTGTCCATCAGTAAAATAACCAAAGATTTGAAATGTTGTGCTAATTTCTATCCGTCTCGGTGTGAGTTTCAGGAACTAGTCTTGGGAAGGATGATTGGCAATGCTAGAGAAAGTGGGGGTCTCTACGTATTTGAAGATGGAACTACAGCTATAAAATCAGTAGTGCCTATTTTCCTGAATTGTTTACAAATAATGTTATGCTATGGCATTATAAATTAGGTCATCCAAGCTTTAATTACTTAAACACATGTTTCCTGAGTTGTTTACAAGTAAAAATCCATCTTTTAGAGGTTGCTAGAGCCTTAATGTTCACCAACCAGGTTCCAAAAAATCTTTGGGGTGAAGCTATTTTGCAGCTATATATGTTATAAATGGAATGCACCTACAAAAATCTTAAAATTTCAGCCTCCACTAAGTGTATTCCAAAACTATTTTCATTCTTCAAAATTGTCCTCCAACTTACCTTTAAAAGTATTTGGCTGCACTGTTTTTGCTCACATTCACTCCCAAAGCCGTGGCAAATTAGATCCAAGAGCCAAAAAATGTGTTTTTATAGGATATACTCCAACTCAGAAGGGATATAAATGTTATGATCCCACTTCTCAAAAAAAATTTGTCACTATGGATGCTACCTTTTTTGAGTCAATAATTTTTTGAAACTCATCTTCAAGGGGAGACTCCAAATGAAGATTCGAGATACTTAGATATTGATATACCAGAAAATGCTTCTTCAAACTTTTTCATCAATACTGAATCCAGTGTTTTAACTAATGAAGACTCTATAACTCCAGTGCATAATCTTACTAGCAATGAACTGAAAAGGGTACTAAAGACCTCCTAGTTTACTCACAACAGAAAAAAAAAGAACTCAAGGTATTGTGACCAATACTCGTCAGCATTGTCCAGAATCTGATGAACCTGAGATTGGGCAGATACAAATACCTTAGTGGAAGGAAGGAGGCTATTTTGGAGGAGATGAAGGCTCTTGGAAAAAACAAAACATGGGAAATTATGGATTTACCAGCAGCTAAAAACACTGATGGGTGCAAAATGGGATTTTACAACCAAACACAAGTCAGATGTTTCTTGAGAGATACAAGGCTCGCTTGGTTGCTAAAGGTTTCACCCAAACTTATGGAATTGACTATTTTGAGACCTTTGCACCAGTAGCTAAGCTAAATACCATTAGAGTTCTCCTATCTCTTGTTGCTAACCTCAACTGGTCACTACAGCAACTGGATGTTAAAAATGTGTTTCTTAATGGAGACTAGGAGGAAGAAGTCTACATAGATCCACCACCAGGATTTGATGAAAAGTTTGGATTAAAAGTTTGTAAATTAAAGAAATCCCTATATGGGTCAAAACAGTCTCTGAGGGCATGGTTTGAGAAATTTACACACTATGAAAAATACACTCGGACAAACTGATCACACCATATTTACTAGAAGTTCTATCAATGGGAAAATTGCTATTCTCATAGTTTATGTAGACAATATAATTCTAACTAGTGATGATGTTGCTGAGATCAACAGGCTAAAAAGGTATCTTGCCTCAGAATTTGAGATTAAGGATTTGGGACCTCTAAGATATTTTCTTGGGATGGAAGTGGCTCAGTCAAAAGGAAGGAATCTTTGTTTCCCAACGAAACTATGTCCTAGATCTTCTTAATGAAACTAGAATGAGTGGATGCCGCCCAGTTGACACACCAATTGATCCAAACAAGAAACTTGGGGAAGAAAAAGATGAACTAGTGGATATAACAAGGTACCAATAATTAGTTGGAAAACTAATTTACTTGTCTCATACAAGAACTGATATTGCATTTGCAGTAAGCCTTGTAAGTCAGTTCATGCACTCTCCTTGAGAAGAGCATCTTGAAGCCTTGTAAGTCAGTTCATGCACTCTCCTTGAGAAGAGCATCTTGAAGCTGTTTATCGAATTCTAAGGTACTTAAAAATTTCTCCAAGAAAAGGATTATTATTCAAAAAGAACGAACAAAGGAGTGTGGAGGTATATACTAATGCAAATTGGGCAGGATCAATTTGACGTAGGGATGGGGTAATAATTAAAGTAGCTAAAAGAAAGAGATGAAACCAAAATGGGAAAGATCCATATAGAGTTGGAACCCAGTTTTCTCTCTAAGAAAATGTCTATATTCTTTAACACAATATCAAAAGCTCCTGACTTAAAACAAACATTCAGAATATAAACTAAACGAAGCACAAGAGCTGCCCAAACAGGGACCATGTGCTTGTCACATGCCTAATAACAGACAACTAACAGTAACGGAAACAACACAATAAAGCAACATACATAGACAGCAACTTAACAGAAGGAAAACAGAAACATAACATAATTGAAATAACATTCTAAGACACAGTAGGACATGCTCCTGCATCAAACTCCCCTTCTTGAAATAGAGCTGTGTGGATTTAAATACACAGCAATATTCTTCCTATATATATGGTTAGTACCAATAGCGGCATTCTTGTATACATCCTCAATACCAAAAGCAGCATGTGCCTCTTGAGTCATTGAACATATCAACTGAAGGTGGAGCAGAAATTTGATATGTTGGCTGTGTAAGTCCTTTAAACCCGATGGGCCTTTTCCTCTTTTTATAGTTAATGCAGTATAGTACTTTGCACTCTAAGGCCCAAGGGTCATCCACTTTTTCTTCCATAAACTTCTTAATATTCATAGGGTCATCTAATGTCTCATCACATGGAACATGGCAAGATTCAGCTTGACTTAGAAGGTTCTGATTCACTTCAATCTTTGGGAGTTGCACTTGAAGCTCTACAATCCCTGAATTTGACTTGCAATTAACATCAACCTTGATTGTGGTAGGGTGTTTTCCTGTGAGGCACCTTTTAAACTTAGGCAGCCCTGTCTCATCAAACTTGGTGGCAAACAAGTTGAATGATGCCAAATTTCTACTATTAGGGCCAAGGTTGAATGGCTTCATAATCTCCTTGTACCTAACAGTTATCCAATCCAGCTCCTTTGACGTTCCTAACTTCTCATCTTTAATCTGAGACAGTTTTCATTGTATCTGACTTACCAACAACAAATACTACACCAATGGCAATCACAACACTGTTGTTTCCCATACTTTCAACTTCACTAATGGGATAAAACCCAAACAGATGCTTTGGAACTGACTTGTTAACATCCCCTAACAGCCTTTGATACCACAGATGAATAGCTTCCTAAGAGAAGTACACAATTAAAATTGTAAGACTGAACCTAAATTCCTCCTCTTATAGCAAACTTATGAAGTATTCTAGCAAACACATTAATTTCTTGATTTGATAGCCTCAGTATAATCTCACTGAGTTTACATGTAATTGTGCTATTTAGCTGCAATAATTGTCTTGAACCAACAACCACTTCTTCAACCATAGAATCGCCCTTGATCCACCCTTGCTCACTGTTATCATCCAAAACATGCATATTAAGAGGAAGAACCTCTGTTTCATTACTCAATTCTCTTGAGTTGAATTTGGAATGGTACTTCTCAATCACATTTTCATCAGCATAAATATTATTCTTTGGAATTATATCTGACATGGCTTCAGTTTCAATGGGATGTGAGTCACTTAATAAACTTAAGGAATGATCACTATGCACAACAGTTGAATACACATCATCAAAGTTATCAATAAACAAGGAAAATAAGCACTACCAACTATATCGCTTTCTCAGAAATGTTGGAAGACCCATAAGATGATAACCATTAACCCCTACATAATCATTTTCTGGACTAGATGTTACTTCTTTGTTTTGAATCTCTTCAACTAGATACCAGAAGTCTTTAACTTGGCCTTCGTCTTCAACATGCTTATGCAAGAAAGATGATTCTCCATCCACTACTGAAATTATAATCTTGTTCTCAGCATTATTATGAAGCATGCAAGCTCCAGGAATGAATTGCAACTTTGTATTAAAAGTTGAGTTAGCAAGTCCCCAGCACCCCCAGTAAGGCTTACTACAGCATCTTGAACAAGCCCACTTTTTAATGCTTCAAAAGGGCAATGCAACTTGGCATTTGTTTTCTCAAACATAGGGTAACATCGTTCATTACTTCCATTACTGGCAGTGATTGTAATTTTATCCTGTGGGTTACATGAGATCCACTCATCAACGACCACCACAATGGCCCACTCTTGCCAATAAACTCCTTCCTCAATGTATCTAGGTGTGATGACCATTTCTGGTATATGTGCAACCCCTCTCAAAGCAACTACAGCCTTACTGTCCCATGGGTCCACTCTTATGGCCCCACTAAAAGACGTCGAGTAACCTCAACTTGAAGCACTCAATCATACTTGCACCAACAGTGTTTATCACACTAAAAAGCATTTTGGAATTTTTATAAACTTTTTATTCGGTGACCCAGTACTCCATTATGCCACTTCTCCAAAATGGCGCACATATTGTACTTATGTTGAGTTATTACCCAAAGTAGCCAAACTCTATGAATCGCCTATGTTTAACTTGAGTATCTCCAGGATGATATTTGGTGGCCACTTAGGAGGACAAGAGTCCAAATCCACTTCCTTTTTTAGAGCTGCCAGCCTTCCTTCAACCTTAACACCCATTCGCGTCTCATAACTCTTTCGACAGTAGCTTCAAAACCCAATCGAGTTCTAAAATCCATTTCTTCACCAGTTGAAGTTATATAAACTCTAGCGGTCAGTTGGTGGCCCATCTCCACGCCACTTCCAAAGTTTTTCAAATCCCCGACAGTTTCCTGCTCACCTTCTTCGTCATTCTCCTCTGGGTAATCGTCACAGATGGGTTCGAGTATTTCTTCATCCTCCCACCTTGAAAATTTCTAAGTTGTGGTTCCAAAATTTTGGAACAGATTCTCGACGCTTTGGGTCGAGTCTTCGCCATTGGTTGTGTTTTCCGATACACCCAATCTTCCTTGGTCCCTCACTGTCGAGTGGGTCCTCGTAGGGAACCCAACTCTTGCATCCGCGCGTACTTGACGCTATAGTGCCTGCACTGCGCAAGTCAGATCCTCCATAGATCTCCTCATCTCAAACATCTCGATCAACTGCTCCATATTGCCCTTCCTCTGCCTAGCACACGTCCAGCCATAACCAAGCTCTTGTACCACTTGACGTAGGGATGGCGTAATAATCAAAGTAGCCAACAGAAAGATATGAAACCATAATGGGAAAGAACCATACAAAGCTGGAACCCAGTTTTCTCTCTAAGAAAACATCTATATTCTTTAACACAATATCAAAAGCTCCTGACCTAAAACAAACATTTAGAATATAAATTAAATGAAGCACAAGAGCTGCCCTAACAGGGACCCATGTGCTTGTCACATGCCTAATAACAGACAACTAACAGTAACGGAAACAACACAATAAAGCAACATACATAGACAGCAACTAAAACAGAAGGAAAACAAAAACATAACAGAATGAAGACACAATAGGACATGCTCCTGCATCACAATTACTGATAGAAAATCTACATTAGGGTACTGTACTTTTCTTTGGGGGGAACTTAGTCACTTGGAGAAGCAAGAAACAAAGTGTGGTCGCTAGAAGTAGTGCAAAAGCATAATTCAGATCTATGGCTCAAGGAATATGTGAGTTATTGTGGTTGAAACAAGTCTTAGAAGAAGTTAGAAGTGTAACTTTGCCTATGAAGTTGTACTGTGACAATAAGGCTACCATCAGTATTACACATAATCCAATGCATCATGACTTATAAAGGAGAAGCTTGAAGCTAACACTATCAATTTTTAGCCCGGCCCGACAGGCCGACCTATTTTGAGGGTTTCAAGGCCTGAATTTAAGCGGGCCTATAAGGGCTGGACCTATTAGGGCTTGGCCCGAGGAGGGCTAAACTCGACCTTTCTGCCCGCATTTTTTTTTAATAATTTTTTTTTTTATCTTAAATAGCATATGATTGTGTTACAATATTGGAAATAACATTTTTTTTAGAAGATAAATGAACATAATCTAAAAGACCAAATGGGTGCATGCTTGATAGATGTTTTAATTTATAATATTGAGTTACCATAATTTTATGATATTATTATTATTATTTAATTTGTACTTGTTGTTTATTATGGATACTTTATTTTTGTTGATATATACTTGTTTTGATTAATTTAGAATATGTTTTTGTTTACTTTTGTGATTAATTTGTATATTTTATCATTTTGTTAATTTTTTTAGTTAGGCCAATTTGAGCTCGCTTAAGCCCTATAGAGCCTGGTTAGGGCCTTCAAATTGAGGCCCGATAAAAAAAGGGCCCAGCCTAACCCTTTTTTTTTTTTGGCCCGAGGAGGGCAAGGCTAGACCATTTTGACAATGCTACCTGTAGCTGGAGCTATTTGTATGCCATTTGTCCCAACATCACAAGTAGTTGATATCCTTAGAAAAGGATTGTTCAAACCTACCTATGAGTTGCTAATCAACAAGTTGGGCATGATTGATATTTATGCACCAACTTGAATCATGCCCAACTTGAGGGGGAGTGTCAAATTAAAAGGAATAAAATCAAGGAAGTCAACCCCTGAGTTTAGGAATTAATTTCTGGTTTTATTCTCTGCCTTTAGTTCTTAATCTAGTTACTATTTTGAAATTATTCTCTGCCTTTAGTTCTTAATTTAGTTACTATTTTAACTAAGTTTCCATCTTTGTATAGGGATTTTGGAGACCAAATCTCTGATTTTCCTCTAAGTCATTTATCTTCACTGATTTAGAAATGTTTACATTTTTAGAATAATAGGGAATTAATGATAGAACTGTTGTCATATTTCCTTATATATTCCATGCTTCCTTACTGTGTAAAATAATTCAGAATGAATAAAGAGTTTTCACTCTTATTTCTCCTAAACTTACAAATGGCTATAGCATGCTGCTTCAACTAACCTAGTGTTTGTACTCTCTTTATCTAGAATAGGTAAGATACCATCACCGTGATATGCGCCATTAGTTATCAGAATAGGAAAGAGAATAAGGAACAACAAAAGAAGAAGGAGACGACTCCAAAATTAAAAGGGGTGAATCACTCCCACTTTCAGCCATACGGTTTATTTGGGTATCATATTTACCCAAAGGATTAGCACTGCTGGTACATAGGAGAACCAACAATTGCAGCATTATTCCCTAAAGATATGATTCCCTCAAAAGCTATGGAAGACCAGCAAAGTGGACCGTATGGTACTCCTCTATGAGTAGCCCACATTTAAAAAGCATATGGGCAAGTGTTTTAGTGTTTATTTAGTGATTTTGCTTTCAAGGAAGTTACAATCAAAGATCTTGTTGCGACTTGGTGAGTTGTAAAAGGAGGAGACACTGAGAATTGAGTATTGAAGACTTTACACTTGTAAAGGAGTTGTATTGTTGAGTGTTCTAGTATGAAACCCAAATAGTAGAGACCAGCTAGGTGAAGGTCAATGAGGTTTCTCATGGGAAGTAAATCGAAGACTTATGGGAGCACGTGGCCAAGGAAAGCAACTAGCAGCCTAGGAGAATATCAAGAAGGCCATTCAGCTGTTTGCCAAGGATGTCGTCTAGGGAAGTGCTAGTTGCATAAGTTCTTGAGTCAATGGTTAAGTTCTTTATTTGAGTTGGTCATTGTTTTTTATCTTTTTCTCTTCAGTTGTATTTTATTTGTAACAAGCTCAAGTTAAGTCTTGAACGTTAAGAAAAGAGTTACTTGTAATGCACCCTGTCAAGACGTATTAACTATTTAAGAGAGTAAGGATTTAGGGAAGTCTTGTAGGTTACGAAAAGAAATACTTGGTTATTGTTTTTTTTTCTCTTCAGTTGGATTTTATTTGTAACAAGCTATAAGCTTTGCAAGTTAAGTCTCATAGGTTAAGAAAAGAGTTGCTTGTAATGCACCCTATTAAAAGGTATAAAGGATTTAAGAGAGTAAGGATTTAGGAAAGTCTTGTAGGTTAAGAAAAGAAATACTTGAGCATTCAAAATAAAGGGTATAATTATCTTTATGTTGTCAAATTATTAGTATAAATAAATGTTGAGGGATCATTTTTTTATACACAATCATTTTATTGAGTCTTCAATAATATATTTTGTTTCGTCCCTTTTTTTCCCTAATTTTTGCTCTCCCTATTTTCTCGAGAGATATTAAGGATTTGGTAAAGTCTTGTAAGTTAAGAAAAGAAATACTTGTAGTGCACCCAAAGTAAAGGGTATAAGTGTTTTTGCATAGTCATAATATTAGTACAATAGTAGAAAAACACACCATAATTGAGTCTTTTCAATAATATATTTTGTTTTTCCCTTATTTTTGTCCCTAACATTTGCACTCCCTATTTTCTCAATAAACAGCTACATAAGCTTTCCCTTCTTGAAATCTTCACAAGAAAGTCCCATAAGTTCTCACCTAACTATCAAAAAGTGGACAATAACCAGAAAACTCTCTCCCTAACCAAAAAAATGAACTAAACAAAGTCTCGTCCACATTTTATTGCCCTTAAATAAAACAAAGAACCTCCCTCTTCCAAAAAAATATTGTATGTTAAGTTAGCTTCTATAGCTAATCTCTTTATTGCCCGTATAATCTTAAATACAAAGAATATTAACAATTATAAAACTAAATATAGCAACAATTGCAAGTTACATTGGGGGTTAAAATGGAACAAGGCTAAATATATGATATCTATAATGTATTTATATAGCATTGTGCATAGCAATTCATCTTCAGTGTCTATTTCCACTATTTTTTCCATGGTATAAAGCAAAGGGCATCAAATGCAAACCACTATATGTATAAGCTTCTTATATAGTCGTAGCTAACATGAGCATAACATATTATGGAAAAAAAAAATTGAAAAAGTTATATTATCACAAACCTCTGCTGCCATTCGAGCCCATTTGTTTCCCATCTTAGCATGGAGCTCAATGATTCGACGCTCTTCCTCTTGAGTAAATGTACCCTTCTTCAAATCTGGTCTCAAGTGATTTGCCCATCGTAGGCGGCAACTTTTCCCACAACGCGCAAGGCCTGAATGCTTTTGGACTGCATTCCAGTTTCCTTCTCCATGCTTTTTGACATATTCTACCAAAATTGCATCCTCTGCTGACGTCCACGGGCCTTTCTTCAAAGGACCTTCTCCTCCCAAGTTACCTTTGCTACTTGCTTCTTCATCAGACAATGAGGACTGCTGACCCTTGAAAATTTTCCGTGCATCACCCCCATTCATCATGCTACTCATTGCTCTTACTGTGCAAGATTTAAGGATAATTTCCTAGACAATGGAGAAGGCTCTAATTAGAATCACAAAGAATATAATCTTTAGTGAGATTTACTATTTTCTAGAGTAGACCTAATCATGAGTCAAGCCACGGGCCTGACTTTTGCCAATTGTTAAAGGGTTTGAGCCCAAAACCCAACAAATTTCTACGTAAAATAAAAGGTTAATTAGACATTTCATCCCTATAACTTGAGGGAAATTTCATTCTGGTCCCTACATTTCATTTCTTTGCAACTCAGTTACTGAAGTTTCAAATCGTCTCAATTTGGTCCCTACGGTCACCATCTAGTATGACTCCATTAGGAAAATGTCCAAGTGGCTAACAGATGCCTTATACTATCTTGAGCCTATGTGTATTTCTTTTTCCCATGTCACCCATCAAATGCTAGGGGCAAACGAAGCACTATGCATCACCATTTTATTTTCACTTCCTATTCAAGAGCATTGTTGTCTTTGTCGGCATAGTCACGAGTTTATAAATTTCTTTAATACTTTTCAATGTAGTTGATTGTTATATCTAAATTGGCTCTTTGTTCAAGTTGATCTCATTTTGCAGACGGTGATGGAGGATTGGATAAGGATATTAGGAATATTATCGATAATTATGATATGGGTATTTATTTGTAATACTTCTTGCCAGCTCGTGGATTAAATTCTGGTGACTAGGTACCAGGTCTAGCCGATTTGGGCCTGCAGGTCCAGTGGCACTTTGTTTTCTGTGGGTGACATCCAAAGGTGAAGATTTGGACCAAACAGCCCCGGATCTGAACTTCCTGACGAAACAATAGCAGCTCCAGTGGTGCAACTCCGAGGATGGTCTGGTCTGACATCAGGGAGGCATTAGGAGGTGGGCAGTGACAAAGTTCACGGGGTTGAGCTCTGCTGGTTCTTTATCTCTGTGCTCCACCTTCTGCAATCTGATTCGTTCTGGCTTGCCAGCACCAGCAGGTTTGCTAGACCAAATTTCTTGCACGGTCAATGCTCATTTCTGTTCAGGTTTCCTGGTGGGATTTTATGTACCAAGTTACAAGCATCTGCTAAAGATATGAAAAGCCTTTAAGTAGCTAAAAGAACCAGCGTTGAAATGGTCACTCTGATCTAATGCTTAACAAAAAATTTCAACTGAGCGTTTCCCTGAAATTAGACAAGGTAATGGCTGTGTTGGCATTCCACCAAAGTTCTCAAATGGTCATTTTCCATCCACAATATAAAATTCTGAGAGTGACGCTGCATTGCCAATTAAAACAAATGGTAATGTTGTTGCCACTTGATGCCTTCACCTCAAAAATCTTCTATTAATGTGTTCTACTTCTTCAAGAATCAAAGCCAGGCTAATATATTTTAATCAAGGCTTAGTGGAAATCTACTAATAGGTACAAAATTATAATTCTGAAGAACCCATTCTATAATCTTTGCATGATTGCTTAATCTTTTAGAACCCATTTCCGCAACAAGGGAAGATTTAGGTGGTCCTTTGAAAGGGCTTTTAAACACGTAGACCTCTGTTTTTTGGTATCTTTTGGCTTCTTCCTAAGATTTTACCCTAGTCTTGTATGTTGAACCAAATCTATCTTATCGATGCTCTGAAAGTTTTAACTGGTGTGAGATATCACCCAGTTTTTTTTATCTTCTACTATATGTTGCCTCTTGTTTTTCCCCTCATCTGTAAATTGACGGATTTGGATCCAGGCAATATGACCATGTTCCCCTATCGTGGCCGTCCATGCACTTTGGATGGCCACGATGGGTTTAGGGGAAAAAATGAGCTCTCCATTGTGGCCATCCAAAGTGCATGGATGGCCACAATTTAGGGACATGCCAGATCCGGGTCCTAAATTGACTGCAGAATTTATAAGTAACAAAAGGGAGTAAATGTTGTGTTTGGTTGCTCAGAAAAAGGGGAAAATGTAGAAGTTACAATTCCAAGTTTTTATCGCTTTGCAAAACCAGCACCTTGCTGAAATTGTAATCTCGTCCATCTTGTATCTGGTGGTCACCTATGGCTCCAGCATAGAGTAGAGTGAGGGAGGCAAAGTGAGGGAGGGTGCTAGACTAAAAAATGAAGCGGTGGGTTTTGGATTGAAAAAGTAAAATGCTGATCTGGAAAAAAGAAATACTCATAGGCTCAGGATAGTGCTTGATCTGTTAGCCATTTGGACTTTACTAATGGAGTCATAACGGATAGTGACCCAACGGACCAAATTGAGAACAATTTGAAACTTTAGGAATTCCAATGCAAAAAAAAAAAAATAAATAAAATGTAGGGACTAGATGGAAATTTCGGTCTATAGACAATAAAACAATATTAAATGAATAGAACACATGATAAAATGCTATAAGTATTAAATAGAACATAAGGTGCAAGACAACATTTCTTTTTCAATTAAAGAGTTGATGACAAGATGTTAAGCTCAAACAAATAGGTAGTATAACATTTTTATCCTATTAAGGTGCCCTCTTTTTTTTTCGATAAAAGAAGTAATTTTATTAAGGAAGAAAAGAGATACAAATGCGAAGGATAGGGTATCCTCCTAGGAACAAGGTCCAAGACCCAAACAGAATAAGAAAATTAAAACAACCAGATCATTATACATGCAGCAAAGCTGCCCAATCCCTTTACATATTTAAAAGAGACACTCCCTTAAAGAAACCATGAGCTGAACACCACAAAAAAGCCCTAAACAAGATCCTTGCCCGTACTATAAATTCTCTGTTTTTACTTAGCTAAGTTTGCATATTTGTCCAGGATTTTTAAGGGCAATACAGGTCTAACGTCTAGTAGCATGTTGGGCAAGCACTTGTTGAACCCAAGGCATGGCTGATGATCCAATCATCTAGTAGCTCCACTTTCTCATTTAAGAGGCACTATGGTCAAACCTTTTTTTTTAATAGTAACAAAGCAGAATTACAAAGAGCAGATATACCAACCTGGCCTCTCATTAACAAATAAAACGTCTGCGGAATCAAAAAGCTGCAGCATACTCCTGATATCCTCTCCTATAACTTGAAAATACTTAGGAAGTTTAGAACGATCGAGCACCCCCATAACTTGGTCTCTTAATTGTTAGCATCTTTAAATTATTTTGTAGGGAAAAATTCACCATACCCCCCTTGAACTATAACCCTTTTGCAAACAGCCACCATGAATTATTAAATCTGGAAATAAGACCCATAAACTCAATCATTGACTTTGACCGTTCCATACATTGTTTTTTAAAACTTAACAGAATCTTTAAAACATGTGCAATGTACATAGCCCATGATTCATTAAATATGTGTCACCATATAAATGGGAAAACATATAAAGAATATTTTCTCAATTTTTTAATTAAAAATTATTGAATATAATTTTCTCTTTCTCCTTTCTTCCTCTCTCCTTCCTTTCTCTCTCTTCTCTCAACAAACCCGTCACCCAAGACAACATTAATGGAAAGCTTTATCTTCAATATTTTTTAAATAAAAAATTGAGAAAGTATTTTTTATGTTCGCCCAATTGTATGGTGACACATATTTAATGAAATAAAGATTCTGTTAAGTTTTTAACAGAAAGTTAACGGAAGGGTCAAAGAGAACAATTGATACAGTTTAGGGGTCTTATTTCTGGATTTTATAATTCATGGTAGTTTTTACAAAAGGGTGATAATTCAGGGGGTATGGTTGCATTTTTTCCTATTTTGTATGCTTCTTTGCCTCATATTCTGCACTACTTGGTCTCTTCTTAGTCCTTCCAAGACCACCTGCAATATGGGGCCTTTCCTCTCATTTACAAGATTTATACTTCTCACCTGAGAGCAATTTCACCGTATCAGCACTATAAAGAATGTATTACTTCTCACCTGAGTGCAATTTCACCGTATCAGCGCTATAAAGACTGTATTATATCTATTTCCCCCAGTCTTCCTTCCACGAAACCAATAGTCCAGCCCTGTATCATAACTGATTGTCTGACCATGTTGTCCAATACCTTCTCAATAAATATTTGACCATCTGTGTTGCCTGTGGTACAAGGTCCCTCCCCTACAAATATTAAGCAAGAGGCAATCTGCAGTAATAGATACATGATGCTTCTGCAATAAATCAGATATAGGCAGTGCTTATGATCTCAGTTTCCACCAAAGAAAAAAACCAGCTTCAGTGGCATCTTCATTTTCCATAATAGCTTCAAATTAAAATTCTCTCCATTCTCCATTTGTTGCCCTGGTCCATGTCCCTTTCATCCAGCAACCTGTAACCTTCCTTAACTGTATATTGTCCTCCAGCATTCATCAACCAAACCATTATGTCTGGATACTTACAGCAAGAGACCAGGACTCTGCATATTTCTTCAACTATCTCTCTGCTGTATAACTCCCGAAGTTACATTCCATTTTCCTCAGTACTGCATTATGAGGTCCTTCACCAGACTAACTCCTTATTGAGGTCCACTAGAGTCTGTGTTGAAAAGGAAAGATTTGATTGTTGTTTAGCTGTAAATATTTGTTAGCTGTAAATGCTAATTCTTAGAAGTTTTATTAGTCAATGCTGTGAAATAGGAAATTAATTAGGCCAGCTAGCTAGTGTAATATGATTCCTGATTTTCTGCTTGTGTTCTCTCCTATATAAAGAGAACCAATGTAATTCCTTTTTGATATAGAGCTAATACAGAAAAGCATTCCACCATTTCTCATCTTCTTAAAGTTTACATGGTATCAGAGCCTTCCTAAAAACCAGCTTCCTTTTTTTTCTGCACAATTCTCTTCGCTGTACAACCATGACTGAGGTGCCAACCACATCCCTCAAAACCCAAACCTCCCATACTGATTCTCACCCTGCTTAGATCACCACCATTCGTCTTAATGGTGATAATTATTTATGATGGTCTCAGTCTGTTCGAATGTACATCAAAGGGCGAGGAAAGATTGGGTACCTAACAGGAGATAAGAAGGCACCAACACCAGTGGACCCAATGTACGCGACTTGGAATGTAGAAATTCAATGGTGATGACTTAGCTTGTGAACTCGATGGATGAAGATATTAGCTCTAACTATATGGGCTACTCCACGGTAAAAGAACTTTGGGACAATGTGAATCAAATGTGCTCTGATTTGGGAAATTAGAGTCAGGTTTATTAATTGACTCTGAAACTCAGTGAGATGGTGCAAAGGGGATGACTCAATCACCAAGTATTTCAATTCATTGAAACGTCTTTGGCAGGACTTGGATCTGTTCAATGATTATGAATGGAAATGCATTGAAGACGCCAATCATTATAAAAAAACTGTGGAGGCCCATCATCGTATTTATAAATTTTTTGCTGGATTAAATGTGGAATTCGATGAAGTATGAGGACGAATCATTGGCAGGAGCCCACTTCCTCCAATTGGTGAAGTGTTTGCTGAGGTTCAAAGGGAAGAAAGCCGCAGACAAGTAATGTTGGGGAAGAAAACTACTAGTGGAACGGTTGAGAGTTCTACTCTAGTCGTTGCCAACTCTACCACTAATAAAGCAGTCAATTTTCAGCCAAAACTTGAAGAAAAACCACGTCTAGTGCGATTACTGCAACAAAACCCGCCACACTCGAGAGACCTGCTGGAAAATCCATGGAAAGTCAACAAAATGGAAAAGCAGCAAGCCTAGTGATAGAAACAGCCATATTATACCTATTGCCAATGAAGCTGAGACAAGTCCCTTCAACAAGGAGCAAGTGGATCATCTTCTAAGGCTGCTGAAATCTAATTCCTCATCTAGTACTCCTAGTGTTTCTCTAGCACAAATAGGTAGTGCACTCAATGCCCTTTCTTGTTGCTTGAATTCTGCTCCATGGATCGTTGATTCTGGAGCCTCTAATCATATGACCAGCCTTTCAAATCTTTTTCACAATTACTCACCATGTTTTGGTCTTGAAAAAATTCGAACTACAGATGGTCGTTTCTCACCCAATGCAGGAAAAGTTTTGATGAAACTAGCCAAAAATATAGACCTTAAATTTGTCCTACATGCCCCTAAACTAGCTTGTAATCTTTTATCTGTGAGCAAACTAACAAAAAGACACTAATTGGCATGTCATTTTCTGTGACTCTTACTATGAATTTCAGGACCGGAACTTGGGGAAGAAGATTGACAGTGCTAAGATGATAGATGGACTTTAATACTTAGAAGGTAACTTCTCTAGTAATAGATAGGCTCAAGGCCCTAGTAGTTAGTAGTGTTAGTTCTAGTTCTGTTTATGACCAAATAAGGCTTTGGCACTTAAGACTAGGACATCCTAGCTTTCCATATCTTAAACATTTGTTTCCTACTTTATTTAAGGGTTTGGATAGTTCAACACTATATTGTGAAAGTTGTTGTTTATCTAAGAGTCATCGTACTACTTATATGCCAAGACTTTAAACTTCTTCAAAACCATTTTATTTAATCCATAGTGATGTTTAGGGACATTCAAGAGTCCCTACTCTCTCAAGAAAAACATGGTTTGTTACCTTCATAGATGACCATACACGTTTGTATTGGGTGTATTTGATGCATAAAAAGTCTGAGGTTGGAAATTTTTTTAAGGAATTTTACACAATGATTGAAACTTAGTCTCAAACCAAAATTAGCATTCTTCACACCGATAATGGAATCGAGTATTTTAATAAAATTTTGGGAAGTTTTTTGAAAGAAAAGGGTATACATCATCAATCTACTTGTGTGGATACTTCTCAACAAAATGGAATTGCCGAAAGAAAAAATAAACATTTACTTGAAGTATCTCGTGCTCTAATGTTTTCAATGCATATTCCAAAATATCTTTGGGAAGACGCTGTTTTAACAGCTGCTTATATGATTAACAGACTGACTAAACGTGTTTTAAAATATAGCACACTACTGGAATGTTTCCAAACCAAATTTCCCTTATCCAGGATGCACTCAGATTTACCTCTAAAGGTTTTTGGTTGTGTTGCTTTTGTTTATATACCCAATAATACTTGGTCCAAACTTGACCCTCGGGATAAAAAATGTGTTTTTATAGGGTATGCCTCTAATAAAAAGGGATATAAATGCTATAATCCCCAAACAAGAAAAAATTATGTGAGTATGGATGTCTCTTACTTTGAAAATCAATCCTACTTTCACAAAAATTCTCTTCAGGGGGAGAAAGAGGTGATGGAAGACAATTTTTGAGACCTAAATCTATCTTCTACTTCTTTACCAAATATGGTTTTAACTAAATATGGTTTTAACTACTTCATCTCATGATTCCCATCCTACTGTTATGCCCAAAACTCAAAGTCAGAAACAATGTGATAAAACAAATGAAGGGAATCCTAGTTGTATAATGCCTAGTATTACTGTATCTGAAATAGGGAGAGAATCACTACAACTGGGTCCAAAAAAAACCCAGTACTGAGCCTCTGGTTTATACTCGGAGAAGACCTCATCGAAAGAATCAAAGTCAACCTATTCCTCTTGGGAATGCTCAATCTAAACCCTCAGGAACTAGACCTCCAGATACCACAGGTAATTTAGTTCCTAACTCATCTTCAATTCTTATTAATTCTCATAGCCAAGAACCATTAAATCTGGATATTCCTATAGCGGTTAGAAGAGGAACCCGAACTTGTACCAAATATCCCATTGCCAACTACCTTCTATGAAAAACTTTCTAATACTTAAAGGGCTTTTACCTCAAAAGTCTCACTTATTTGTCCAGAGAAACATTCAGGAAGCACTTCATGATCCAAATTGGAAATTAGCAATAATAGAAGAGATGAATGCTCTTAAGAGAAGTGGTACTTGGGTGATTGTTAACCTACCTAAGGGAAAAAGAACAATAGGCTGCAAGTGGGTCTTTACTGTGAAATATAAAGCTGATGGTAGCATAGAGAGGTAAAAAGCAAGACTAGAAGCTAAAGGGTTCACACAAGCCTACGGAATTGATTACCAAGAAACTTTTGCTTCTGTGGCCAAAATAAATTCAATTAGAATCTTGCTATCTTTGGTAGTAAATTTCAACTGGCCATTACACTAGTTAGATGTGAAAAACACCTTTTTAAATGGAGATCTTGAGGAAGAAGTCTTTATGAGTTTACCTCCCGGGTTTGAGGGAAAATTGGAACCAAACAAAATATGTAAACTAAAAAAGTCTTTATACGGTCTCAAACAGTCCCCTAGAGCTTGGTTTGAGAGATTTGGGAAAGCTATGAGGGGTTGTGGCTACCATCAGAGTCAAGCTGATCAATATTAATTGCTTATGTGGATGATATAGTCTTGACAGGTAATGACAATGAAGAATTGGAGAGATTGAAAAAGAGACTCGCAGCTAATTTTGAAATCAAGGATTTGGGTGCATTAAAATACTTTCTTGGGATGGAGTTTGCTAGATCCACTATTTCAATTGCTCAAGACTATGTTTCCTTTACTTTTCGAAAATGTTTCTATTGATGATTTTCATTGTGATACTTGATCATCGAGTGTCATTTCCTTTGAGTAACACAAAATCATTCAATCATTTTTCTTTGATATATACTTATGTTTGGGGACCATCTAAAATTCCTAATATCACTGGAGCTAGGTGGTTTGTTCCATTTATTGATGATTGCACTAAAACAACTTAGTTATTTCTAATGAAAGAAAAATCTAAAGTCAGTCATATCTTTCCCATTTTTCACAAAATGATCACTATACAATTTGGGGTTCTTATTAAGAGGGTTAGGTCAGATAATGCTAAGGATTATTTCAACATAACTCTCTCCACCTTCTTTAAAAAGGAATGCATCATTCATGAGTCTTTTTGTGTTGACACACCCCAAAAAAATTGGGTGTCCAAAAACAGACACTTACTTAACGTCACTCAAGGCCCCTATTTTAGTCAAATGCTCCTAAAATATTTTGGGGGGAGCTTGTCCTAACATCAGCCTATTTAATAAATCGGGTGTCTTCTCGCCTTCTTGGTAACAAGACTCCTATCCAGCTCTTGCCTGATTTCTACCTAGATTTTCAGTATTCAAATACTCTACCCCCTAGAGTTTTCGATTGTGTTTCTTTTGTTCATATTCATCAACATCACTAGAGTAAGCTTGACCCTAGAGCTCACAAATGTATGTTTTTCGGTATTCAAATATACAAAGGGATACAAGTGTTGTCTACCCCCTAACCTAAAAATTGTTGTATGCATGGATGTCACCTTTTGAGAAAATGAACCTTTTTCCAAACCTTCCCATTCCTATCTCCAAGGAGAAATCCAAAGTAGATAATTCATAGGAGAGTATTGATAATTCTATCTTTCCTTTTCCTCTAACTTCTTCTTCTCCTATGCAGGTTTCTTCCTCCCTTCCTCCACACGTACCTTCATTGGTAGTACACGATGAACAACAGCAACATGAGCTCCAAACCACCCGCAAAAATACTTACATTTTCAAGAAGGAAGAAATCCAATCCGGAGCTAAGGTAAATTCATGAATCTGAACTAGATCAGGTAAGGAAATTTCTCCTCCACCTTCTATTATTAAGTCTGACCTTATGCAGCCTACACCTCATGATTTGGACTTACCAATTGCCTTAAGAAAAGGAACTAGAAGTTGCACTGATCATCCAATTTCTCAGTTTGTTTCCTTTCATTGAATATCTCCACAACACAAAAGTTTCCTCACCACTATAATTCATTTGTCATTCCCCAAATGGTGCAAGAGGCTTTAAAAAATGAAAATTGAGTTCGAGCCATGAAAGAGGAAAGAAGTGCACTAAATAAGAATAAAACATGGGAGATTGTCACTCTACCTAAAGGGAAACAACTCGTGGGGCGTAAATGGGTCTATACTTTAAAATATAAGGCTGATGAATACCTTGAGAGGGACTATCAAGAAACTTTCGCCGCTATGTTTGGTTCATGTTTAAACCAGTTTTATGTCAAGAATGCATTCCTACATGGGGACCCAGAGGAGGAGGTCTTCGTAGAGCCTCCACTCAGGTTTAATGGGAGCTTTGGGCTAATAAGGTATGTCATTTAAAAAAGGCTCTATATGGTCTTAAACAAATACCAAAGACATGGTTTGGGAGGTTTTCAACTGCCATGTTGAGAATTGAATATAAAAAGAGTCAAGGAGATCATATACTATTTATCAAGCACTCAATTAAAGGTGAAGTCACAGCTTTATTGGTCCATGTAGATGATATCATTGCGACAAGGAATGATGAAGCTGAAAAGGACTCCCTAAGAAAATGTGTAGATGAGGAGTTTAAAATCAAGGAACTAGGGAAACTCAAATATTTCCTAGACATTGAAGTGGTATACACAAAAAGGGGAATTTTCATCTCTCAAAGGAAGTATGTGTTTGATTTACTTAAAGAGAGAAAGAATCTGGGCAGCAAAGCTTCAAGCACGCTTGTTGATCCAAAACATAAAATAGGAAGAATAGAAGGAGGTGATGTAGTAGACAAAGGAAGGTATCAAAGACTCGTTGGAAGACTAGTCTATCTTTCTCACTCATGGTCAAACATAGCTTACACAGTAGGTGTGGTAAGTCAATTTATGCATGATCCAAAGGAGGAACACTTGCAAACAATTTATAGAATTCTCCACTACCTCAAAGCAACACTAGGGAAGGGAATTTTGTTTAAAAAGGGAAAGGAGTTAACTTTAGAAGCCTACACAGATGCAAACTATGCATGATCCCAAATATATAAGAGATCCACATCCGACTATTGCACCTTCTGTTACAGCCCTGAAATCTGTTGGACCACCTACCATAATGGTTGATTCTGGAAGGGGTAAGAAAGCAATCAGACCACCAATCACTCAATTAGATTAATTATTTTAGAAGAGGTAAGAATTTGAATGGTAATAATCAGGGAAGATAAACCTGAGGAGATGTTCCAGCAATAAATGATTCAGAATTTTGGGAAAAAAAGGAGTATAATAGTCAACAAATCTGTCATTTATGGAAAGGATTTGAATGGAGCTGGAAATAATCAAGAGGAGGATTCGGATGATGAATAAGGAAGGGATTTGAATGGATTTAATGAGGATAATTGGCAGTGATTATGTGCCTTAAATAGAATTCAGGAGGTCAATGGTATTAAGAGCTGAGGTCTGGGCAAGTTAGTCCTTTATTGCTGTTTCCTTTTAGAATAAAGCCTGATTGCCAAGCTGTTTGCTGAATTTATTTCCTAATTCAATTTGAGTTATTTCCTTTTAATGTAATGTTTTTTTTCCTTCTGACTGTAAGACTATTTATAGTATCTTCTCAATTGAATAACAGATGAAAAAGAATTATCCATCAACTTATTGTTGAGATTACGAGGCCTAGACTCCTCGAATTGCCTACAAAGGAGGTTGGGGAACCCTCGAAGTTTCCTAAAACAGTTTATCTACCTTCCAAGATAGGTATATTGCGTAAGAAGGATCCAGCTACATTACCAGTAGTGAAATACTACACTAAAGCAGCAAGGAAGGCACGTAACAACTTGGTATTAGAGCCAACAATGTCATACCAGCGTCTGGGCAGGTTGGAGGGGGAGATAGGCGCCATCCATCATAGATCTTAGCTGTACAAGAGAGATTAATGAAACATACAGAAGATATGAGGGCAGCATTCTTTAATCAGATTCAAGAGAAAATATCCTTAGAGTATGGGAGACAGACAATGTGACACTTCTTCTTTTAATAGAAATAAGGGAAAGGGAACTGTGAGGAACAATGGTACTTTGGCTCCTAAATTGGCTAAGCTTGATTTTCCAAAGTACCAAGGGGTGGAAGACCCCAGAGGTTGGAGTGCAAGATAAAACAATTCTTTGAGTTCCAACATACTGAGGAGGAGGATAAATTACCTTTGGCTGGCTATCACTTGGAAGGAGATGTCCAATTGTGGTACCAAAGGTTCAAGCAAGGACTTCGGGTAAGTTGGGAGTCCTTAAAACAGGCCATCTAGGTTCCAAAACTTTTTTTGGAGATCTGACCAAACTCAAGTAGCAGGGAAGTGTTAGAGAATATCAAATGGAGTATGATAGGCTGCTACACCGGGCTGGAAACCTCACAGATAAACAGCAAGTGGGCTGTTTTATGAGTGGGTTGAAGGAGAATATAAGGGCGGATGTGCAAGCCGCAGGCCCAGTAACTCTATCCCTTGGATTAGCAAGACTATTTGAGACTAAAATACAAAATGCACCAAAAGGAAGGGTACAGGAGTTTAAAGAGGCTCCAACACTTTCTTCCCTGCCACCATTACCCCTTCCTCCAGCAACAAAAACCAGAGATCCAGCAATAAGAAAATTAAGTCCAGTGGAGCTAAAAGAAAGGAGAAATCGTGGGCTGTGTTTTAATTGCGATGAGAAATTCTCTCTGGATCATTGCTACAAGAAGCTATTTTTAACTGAAGGAATTTTTCCTAGGGATGAAGAGGAATCAGTAGAAGAAGAGCAACCAAATTGATAGACAGCAAGAAAAACGAAAAAAAAAAAAAAAATCATCCTTGAGGACAAGGATGTTTTATAGGGGATGGAATGTTACAGCCCTGAAATCTGTTGGACCACCTACCATAATGGTTGATTCTAGAAGCGCTAAGAAAGTTGTCAGACCACCAATCACTCAATCAGATTAATTATTTTAAAAGGGGTAAGAATTTGAATGGTAATAATTAGGGAAGAGAAACCTGAGGAGGAGATGTTCCAGCAATAAATGATTTAGAATTTTGGGAAATAAATGAGTATGATAGTCAACAAATCCGTCATTTATGGAAAGGATTCGAATGGAGCTGGAAATAATCATGAGGAGGATTCGGGTAATGAATAAGGAAGGGATTTGAATGGATTTAATGAGGATAATTGGCAGTGATTATGTGCCTTAAATAGAATTCAGCAGGTCAATGGTATTAAGAACTGAGGTCTGGGCAAGTTTAATAAATTAATCCGTTGGTCCTTTATTGTTGTTTCCTTTTAGAATAAAGCTTGATTGCCAGGCTGTTTGCTGAATTTATTTCCTAGTTTAATTTGAGTTATTTCCTTTTAATGTATTTTCCTTCTGATTGTAAGACTATTTATAGTCTCTTCTCAATTGAATAAAGGATGAAAAAGAATTATCCATCAACTTATTGTTGAGATTAGGAGGCCTAGGCTCCTCGAATTACCTACAAAAGAGGTTAGGGAACTTTGAAGTTTCCTAAAATAGTTTATCTACCTTCAAAGATACGTAAATTGCATAAGAAGGATCCAGCTGCATTACCAATAGTAAAATACTACACTGGAGGAGCAAGGAAGGCATGTAACACCTTCCTAGGGCGTAATTTGGTGACATGGAAAAGCAAAAAACAGAATGTGGTTGTTAGATCCAGTGCCGAAGATGAGCTTAGGGCTATGGCTCATGAAGTGTGTGAACTCTTGTGGTTAAAAATAATTCTAGATGATCTCAGAATTTTGAGAAAAGGAACCATGAGGTTATATTGTGACAACAAGTCAGCTATTAAGTATCGCACTTAATCCTGTTCAACATGACCAAACTAAGCACAACCAGATAGACAGACATTTCATAAAGAAAAAACTAGATAGTGGTTTGATAAGCACCCCTTATATGCCACAGATTGTCAGCTGGCTGACTTATTAACTAAACGATTACCAACAACAAGATTTCAAGAACTTACAAGCAGGGCAGGAATGGAAGATATTTATTCACCAGCTTGAGTGGGAGTTTTAGAATCCCTAAAATCTCTCCTAGAATAGTGCTAATGTAAAAATCCTCCCATTTTGATTAGATTCTGATTAGCTGTTTATTTTTTCCTAATTCTGATCTTGATTCTTTAGTTAGTTCCTGATTATTTGGGATTTGATCCTTCCTTATTCTTTGGGATTGGATACTCATTAATCCCTTATCCTTAGTGATTTGATGTGCTAACTTTCCTATGTATTCATGTATTTATATGGCCATTATGTCACTATTACAGTTAAGGAAATACAATTATTATTTTCCTCACTATATAAAAGTTACTAAACTTTTCCATATTATATTTCGGATCACCAAACAAGGGATGTTATATCCTTTCTCAATCCTGTGCTTATCAAGTTTTTATTTATGAGGGTGTAGAATAATTTTAGTAAAATAAAGGCATGTGAAGTCCCAGAACTTCAATTCAAGTGTCAAAATAACCTGAAACCTTAACTTTTACAATGTCTATAACTTTAAAAAAAATCTGATAAGGAGAGAAAAAAATACGCCAGAATTCAGCTCAAAATATATCAATTCAAAGGGAAGATAAATTTAAACAAATAAATCAAACAGAATTCTTGCGCACCAAAAATAGCCAATGCAACAAAAATTATCTTGAACACAAGCTTTCTCATAACTATCCTTGGATTCCCTTGGCCAAGGAAAAAGCATATATATCCTTAAAAAGAACTCCTTATTGCCACAAGCAAGCAGAGATACACGGCGCTTACCTTTCATGGTGTAACCATAATTAAGAAAAATCAATGTTGCAATTATAACTTTCACAATTTGGTTGCCCAAAAATCTTATTGGACCAAATTAAGTCCACATCAATATTAGATTACCCAGTTTATGACCTAAGCCGCCGGTCATTTATTTATTTGTTCAACATATGTCAGGGCAGTTAAACGAAACAGGAAAATTATAAATAAATTAATGCATAAAATTTAACAGAACATAACCAAATTTGTGAATGTCGATTTACCTGAATAAATCCAATTGTTGCAATAGATGCGCAGAGTATAAATATAACAATTCGCCAGTTTTGATGCGGATTACAAAAATCGACGACAGAAAATCTATATTCCTCCAAAACCCAGAAAGGGAAAAGAGAACTGAGAGTGAAAGAAACAAGAGAAACAGAACTGATGGCCTGAAGAAACACACATGACTATGTTTTCTTCAACCTAATCGTAATCAGTTAAGAGAGAAAGAAGGGTATCTACAGACGTGTGAAGGGAAGAGACGTTGAGTTAGAGATACACAGCGAAAGAAGAGCAAGAGAGGACTCAGGAGTGATGTGAACTACTGGATCACTGCAGCATTATCAGAAAAAATTGGAAAATTACCATTTTTTTAAATAATAAAATTAATAATTTAAATTGGAAATGGAAGAAACCTAACTTGAATGGAAAATTAGATGGGAAATGGAGAGCAAAAGTAGGAGAAAAACTCTGAAAGATAGAGAGTAAAGAGGAGATATCAAATGATATCCATTTTGTCAAAATTTTCTAGTCTACCATTTTATATTCTCTTGCTCCTCTCTCAAGAGGAACCTAGCCTAGTCCCCTCTATCTCTCCACATTCACACTTCTTTCTAAGCTAAAAAAAATGTAGGGAGGAAGAAGCAGAGGAGCAACGTGTTCTTTATGACTGAATCCGAAGGGCAAATCAAAGGAATATACTCACAAACAAACAAATAGGCCTACGAGCACCTTTCTAATGGAGATTATGTTAGGGTTTCCCAAAATTTTATTTTATTTTTATTTTCATATTATTTATTTTTATTTATTGATTATTTTTTTATTCATATTATTTATTTTTTTAGTTATAGTATTTTTTTAAATTTTTTAAATTTTCTTTAAATTTTTTATTTTTTTATTTATTTTTAAAAAATAATATTATCTAAATTATTCGTATAACTAAGTATGGACTAGATAATGATTAATAATATTATATATGATAAGGGTGGATAATATAAAGTATAATAGTATAAAAGTAATATTATTTATATATTATTTTTTTATATCATTCTTATAATAATTATATTTTTTATTTTTATTATT
>JASKGM010068765.1:0-16461 GCA_034509205.1 Ceratonia siliqua
GCACATAACCGACTTAGAATAGGATAGACACAAGCAAAACGACACAGTTTTAGCTGCAGCAGAATTCTGTCATTCAGCAGCACTGTCCTATTTTCCAGGCGCGTTTTCACCCACCAGACATCTGATTCAGTCTTCAAGCTCTTCATGAAAGTTGTAGATATTTTTCTTAGCTTTCGTACAAGATAAAGTTTTCAAAAATCAGACATTCAGAACTCAAGTTATGCTTAAAATACAGAAGCAGTGTAAAATTGTCAATTATGCAGGAAAATGCAACAAAGTGCAATTATCATCCAAACTTGCAAAATATGTCTACCTATGTTAGCTGAACACAATAAACACTACAAAAGCCTATTTATGAGGGTTAATTTGTGTATAAATATCATGGTTATCATCTTCTTCAAACCATCAGAAGTGATGTAATGCTACGAACTCCGTTTCTTGGATTTATGTTCCTGTATGTTCACTTCAAGTATGATCCCAACATACAGAGTTTTGACCAATGTCACACAATGGTTGTGCTCATAGATATCAAAGATCACAATGGTCATAGACACGAGTTTATAATCTTTTAGGTTTTCAATTATGCCATTAGCGAATGTAATATGTGTGAGTTCATGTGTAAAGCAACAATATTAACTTGAACTTAATATCTCACTTTATTCCCATTCATTTGATATTTTCATTATCTGAAGTCTACTACTTCAATGATTTGAGATTCATCATTTCCTTATAGAAGAATCTCATTCTTTTTATGGAGGTAATCCAGACACTACATTCTTAATTGAATAGAGTGACCAGCTCTATTTAGTGATTATGTTGTTTTAGATTCATCCAAAGATGCACTTCTCCTTTTGCATAACCTTTATGCAAATGTATCTTGGTTTATTAGAATCTAGAAATATTAGTAGCTAGAAAATAAAACTTACATAAATAAACTCTTTATTTATTAATATTAAAATGTATCTACATCAAATTAGAGAATATAACTTGCTTTCCAGGGCAACCTATTTCCAATACCTCTCCCTATCCATGCACACCTCACAACTACCTTGTCAAGAGCCTTCATCACAGTAGCACGCTCACTATCTCAGTTCTAGCCTCTTCCCTTTGGTACACCACTTCTCATCCATGTGCACCACACATCCAGCTCCCCTCTTTCACAGTAATCACCTCTTTTTTGGCTACTTACTCCCATAGCCTTCACACCCCTTAGGCAATTGCTTCATCATGCCATCGTCACCATCAGCAAGTGTGGTTCACGCTCTTCTAAATGCATTACAATCTTCTTCTCTTCACAAATCATGCCAACTCTTCACTTTCTTTAGCCTTCTCTCCCTTTCACTTAGCAGTGTTTTCATTATGTTGTTGCACTCACGCCCAACATGTCTTGCCTTTCATTAGGGCTCGATTTTGGTTATAAAAGGGAAGGTAGGTAACCATAAGAGGATCATTCTGTAAAAAAGTACCCGATGCAAAACTTAGAGGTTTTAGGCAAGAAGAGGAGTAAGATTCAATAGGGTTAGAGTTTTCGATACATCAGGGAGATGCTACCTCCACACCTAATTCAGAGGCTTGAAGAGGAATATGAACTTAGATTTTTGAAGAATCAAGGTAAAACTCATCACCTTGTATATTGATTGTACATTTGGGTTGATTGACATTTTAAATTGTTGGATTCAAATATGATTACATTGTCAAGTTAATACTGCTTTGAGTGTTAACTTATGGGTTCAAATCTAATTTTACATTTTGGTCCATTTCATTCTCCGCTTTAAGTTAAAATTGTTGGATCTAGTTGTTTATCCTAAGTGTTTACGGTACAAGCATGGGTTTTTAATTTTTTAAAACATTTAAGCTTCAAACAGGTGGAAACAAAACACATAGGCAAATAACTCACAGATAGTAAGAGAAGTAAAATATATAAGAATTTATTATAGCTCTTGTAGTTACTTTAATCTTGCAATTCACGTCCCAACCAAGTACACCGACCGCCTATTCTTTGCGAAGCACCAATCCACAGAACCTACTGTGAATAGGTTTAGTGATTGGAAAAAAACAAAAGATGAAAGAATAATAATTGGTAGCTTTCAAAATTAAATTAGAAAGCCTTTCCTTTTGTTCCTCTTAGTGTGGCATGTGAAATTGTACTATGAAATCACTCAAATTATTTTTCCAAACTCACAACAGTCTTGGCCTTAAGAGAAATTTTTCTCTCAAATTTCTCAAGAGGGTAGCTAGTTCACTCTTCTTCTCTCAAATATTCACTTGAAAGGCCACAAAAGTCAGAGGTTGCATATATATAGTATGCTAACCCTAGGTCATGCGAGAGTATTTGAGTATAATTCAAAAATTCAATCCCTGACCATTAGGGACTCACACGCCTACTAATGAGCAATATTAGATAATCAAATTATCTAATGATTTATCAATTAATAATCAACTATTAATTTTGATAATAAAATTTTATTTAACAATTAAATAAAATATGTGTGGCTTTCTAATTGGTAATGTTTTAATTAAAAATTAAAATAAATTGATTTTACTTAATTAAATCCCTTTGACTTGGTTATTTTCCTAGTGAATGTAGGTTATCTAAGAAATTATAACTCTTTTAATTTATAACCTTTATTCACTTAGAAAATTAGGATAATTAAGAGGGAATAAACTTGACCATGTCAAAGACCAATTCCCATCATTTGTCCGTACACCTCTCTATCATATGGGGAGGAGGTTGTTTAACAAGTTTGAACAATTCAAACTATGAACAACAATAGGATAAATAATTAATTAAATTGATTTTATCCTAACAAAATGTTAGAGCCAAAATTCTTAATTAAATGGATATTTTATTTTATTTTAATCAACTTCTTCAAATTAAATATTTGAAAAATTCAAATATTAATTTAAAGTAGTTAAACCAAAAATAATTATTAAGATAAATGTTGTCTAAATTGAGACAACACTTGTCTTAATTAAGAAAAACATTTATCTTAAAATTTCATTGTCTAATTAAAACATCCCTTGTTTAATTTAGACAACTAATGTAATAATTATTTTTATCTCTTTAGTGACAAAAATGTTTGTCACATTTTCAAGCATGTTTAGGACAACATTTGTCTTAAAATAATTAGTTGTCTAAATTAAGATAACTCATGTTTTAATAAAGACATTAGCTGAAATGTTATCAATTAACTTCGTCTTAAATTTATTCCAACTTAAGGTGGGAAATCCATTGAGACATAGGAATTTCAAGCTCCAATAAGTTTAGAATTATTTTAATTTCATTAAGATAATCCAAATTTATTAATCATGAAGTCATTTCACCAAAGACTCATGATTGGACTCTTGATAATTCCTAAAATTACGAGAAGTCAATGGTGAACAATGATTTGTCTAATTTGTAAACTTAGTGTTTGTGAACCCTTGTAACCATCCATTTACACAAGGTAAAATTATCATTTTACCCCTTAAGTTAATTTTGTCCCCTGGCCTTAGATTTCATCTAATAAGTGACTAGTTAATCTTTTAGAACTTTTCTAAGACTATCTTGAAATAATGAGTAGCCAATTCATCATTTCACTGGGCGCAGATATGTCACTTATCTTCCTGAAATCACCAAAAGTGATGCAATGTTATGAACTCCATTTCCTGGATTTATGTTCCTGGATGTTCACTCCCAATATGCTCCCGACATATAAGGTATTGATCAATGTCACATAAAGATCATGCCCATAGTATATCAAAGGTCACAATGGTCATGAACACGAGTCCATAATCCATCAAGATTTCGATTCTGCTACTAACGTATGCAATGTGTGTGAATTAAAGTTCAAACTAACGGTATTAACTTGAACTTTATATCTCACTTGATTCCCATTCATTTAATAGTGTTATTACCTGAAGTCTACTATTTTAATGATTTGAGATTTATTATTCCCTTAGAAAAGAATCTCATTCTTTCTATGGAGGTAATCCAAATACTATAGTCTTTATTGAATAGAGTGACTGGCTTTATTTTATGACTGTAAATATTATTTTATATTCATCCAAAAATATTTTTTGCATAATCATTATGCAAATGTATCTTGGTTTATTGGAATCTAGAAACCTTAATAGTTAGAAAATAAAGCTTACATAAATGAACTCTTTATTTATTAATATTAAAATATATTTACATTAAGTTGGGGAATACAACTTACTTTCTAGGGCAACCTATTCCGAACAAAAATGTGTTATATGATTTATTGTTGGCTCTGATATGATCTTCATTTTTTAATTAAAAGGTTTTATTTGATTTTAGTCTACTCTAGGTTTTGATTAAAATGAGGTTTAGGTTTGGGTTCAATCCATTTTTCTGTGTTAATTTGGTTTGAGGTTCAATCTCATATGGCTTGTTGGTTTTAATCCCATTCATTTTAGGCAAAACATGATACTAGTTTGAGTTATGCTTCTTGTAATCACCTGGAAACATTAGGTGTGTTGATTTGCTTTGTATTAATGCTTAGACTACTGGTAGTTCATGGTGCTTCTTTTTATTTTATTATTTTATAGTTGTTTTATTCTACTTTATTTCAATTAGGTTGTTTGAGTTTTCTTTACTTGATTTGTAATATTCTAATTTATTCCATTTTCATCCCTCTTTTCTATTTGTAAGGCATAAGCCATCCCTTATCTTTTACTCTCTTTTTTATCTTGTTATTTTATTTTTTCATTTGTTGGCTATCATTATTTATTTTAGCCCATGCTAATAGGTGAAAGGTGTCCAATGCACTTTAACTATTATTTAAGAAAATGACAAAAATAAAATAAGGGTTTTCTCAAAAAATAAAATCATATCCAAATGCTTTTCTTTGAAAATAATTTAAATAAGTTTAATAAGAATATTTTGCAGTTCTTTTTATTTAGAAAATCATTTTCAAATAAGTGGATTCAAAGTCCAAATCCTACTTTAATAAATTGATTTAAATGGAATATTAAAATTGGATTTCAAAGGCCCATTAAACCAAATCTTTTGGGTTTATATGACACATCTTTTGAACATGGGTTCCAAAGGTGCACTTTGATTTAAGCCCTTATAGTGTTTGAATATGAAGCTTCCAATGGCCTAACCAGATGAAGAATCTTGAAAATAAGGGTTATTAGAATTAAAACATTCATTTCCCTTTAAATTTCACATTGTTCACTCTTTCAAAGATTATTTCTTTCTTAGGGCTTTGGGTGGGGACTTGGTGTCTTCGTATTGTCTACTTCTATAGGCTTTGGGTGAACATGTAATGCCTCCACATTGTTCTAATTCCATGGGCTTTGGGTGAGGACTTAGTGCCTCCACATTACCCACTTTCTTGACTTTGGGTGAAGACTTAGTGCCTCCACATTGTCTTACTTTCTTGGCTTTGGGTGAGGACTTGGTGCCACCGTATTGTGTTACTTTCTTGGCTTTGGGTGAGAACTTAGTGCCTCCATATTGTCCAATTCCCTCAACTTTGGTTGAGGACTTACTATCTCCGTATTGTCTAATAATTGTACTAGGAAAGCGATTATATATCTTTCTTAGCCAAAATCTCATCAAATTATCTCAAACTATGTGGACCTTGATCCCTTTTGGAGTACTCAGCACTTACCTAGTAAGGCAGGTTTAGTTCTTTCATCCTTCATCTTTTCATCACCACATTAACAAAAAAATGGATAATTAAAATACAATAAATTTAAGCATAAACGATCTATGGTAACTATCCTTATGGATGGACCTTGTGGGGTGCCTTACACCTTCCCCACTCGTAATTAGACTCCCGAACCCTTCTTCTAGTTTCAAAGGCCAGTGTTCCAATTATCTTTCTAATTAATTGGTGGTGACTCCATTTTTTAATCTCTATATTTATTCCTTTTATTGCCTTAAGGTCATAACAATGTGCCTTTTTTTTATCATCATGTTGTGATAATGATCATGAAAACTTAATTATCTAGATAAATCTTAGCCCCATGTAGTTCAGACTCATTAAGGTAAGAGATTACCTTGAGCATGTAATCTCTTACTGGCTCCCAAAGTTTCTGCTTAAAGTCCTTGAAAATATTGATACTCTCACCTTAGCAGATCGAGTCTTTATATCAAACATCTAATGTAAATGGTACATCATGTTAGCTGCATGTTCCATGCCATCATGTTGTTGCTACAACACATTGGTCATTGAGGCCAATATGTAGCACTTAACCAGAGCATTGGCATCATGCCACCTTTTATGATTATTGGTTTCACTTCGTAGCAAGTTAAGAGCTAGAACAGGGGGTGCTTGCTCATAAATGACCCATGTGATCTTGTCATAATTCAAAACAATGTTAAGGTTTCTCTTTCACACCACATAATTCTCACCATTTATGGTGCATTTGTTAAGCAAAATAAATAGTGGGTTCATGATTAAAGGATTGTCTGTAAAAGTACATTTAATATTAGTCTAGCTATTGAATGGACTTTTAAACATGATGCATGTATGCATGAGCATATTAATTCTTGTTTGACGGTCATTCACCTTCAAGAATATGTAACTGACTATGGGTCATGAGTACTTATTACAAGGTAAATTGGAACCCTCCCACTTAAGTTTGCTACCCAATATCTTCATACTTAGCATAGTTGAGGAGTACCTTTACTTGGCCGATTAATCTATCAACAGAGCTACTATAGCTAGTATATTGATAGGTTAATGTCACATGTGTTAGCCAACCATTTCATCATACCTGGATATACCACTAAGTATGCTTTTATAGGAAGTCATACTTAATGTTCTACCAAGGTAGACTTATCACTTAGGAAATCCATTCCAGTCATGGCCTGAATATATGCCCACTGTAGGGAGTAACATAAACTCCATGACAATGGATTAACAGTTAAAGACTGTGGGTTCTAAGATTACTAGCGCCCTCTCTCACTCAATATTTTAATTAATTAATTGATTCATTATTCTAAGTTGATTTACCAAGTTTTCTAACATGCATCTCTTTAGAAAAACGAAATCACTTATAAACTTAGTTTCCTTTCTAAACTTTTTAGATAGGATTTGTATTAGTAACTTTTTGCTAATTATTTAGGAATATTATTTATTTAATTCCTTATACATTTCCTAATTATTTTCACACTAACTCTTAGTTTAAAAATAAACTTAGGCAATTTAATTGATTAATTAGGTGACTAAATTAATTCTAACTAAACTATTTAATTGAAAATTAATTACCTTTAACTAATTTAACAATTATGAACCTAATTAATTTCTAACTAATTTATTTAGTTGAAAAATTATGTCATAATTAGCCAACTTGCTAATTATTCATCTTTCTTATGTTTTATTATTTTAAAACTCTTTTAAAATATAAAACATTATATATGCAAGGGCATGTGAAGTTCATTGACACCTGCTAATCTACATGACCTATTATAGCATATGACTCACATATTTAAAATTTTAAATATAATACGAGGACCATATTAATGTCCATCCTAGAAAATAAAACAAAATCCTAAACTATTACATTTATTTTCTACATTCCTTGTGATTACTCCAACTCTTGGACTTTTGGGATGCCTCCACCAACTTACCATGCTGTGGCCGAGAGGTCCTCACACCTTCCTTGGGCTTGTCGTGACCTCCATGTTACAATTGGATGCTTTTTGCTATTTACAACATAAATTTGCAATTAAAAACATAAACCAAGAATTAAACATAAACATATGGGGTCACCATTCTTGTTACATCCCAAAAAAATACAAAAAATTCCTCTAAGGCGATAATATGGCCATAAATTTAATTTAAACCAAAACCAAGATATCAAATACATCATACATTGTAAATGATTTCTAGGTGCCAATCATGCATCATACACACAAATAGGCATGAACCAAGGATCTGATACCAATTGTTGGATATAAAAGCATGGGTTTTAAAAATTTTAAAACATTTAAGCTTGTAAATAGGAAAAAACAAAATGCCAAGCAAAAAACTCAAGGCTAGAGAGAGAAGTAAAATAGATAGGAAATTTACCTACCTCTTGTAATATTTTAATCTTTTAATACACTTCCCAACCAAGCACACCGCCTATTCTCTGGGAAGCAACAATCCACGAAACCTATGGTGAACAAGTTTAGTGATTAGAACAAAACAAAAAGATGAATGAAAATTATTTGACAACTTTATAAGTTAAATTAGAAAGCCTTCCCCGCTGTTCCTGGTAGTATGGTGTGAAGAACTCTATAATGGCACCAAAAAGAATTCATTTTTTCTCTTGTGCTTTTGTCTCAAAAACTCATGACTCTCTCAAGGTATTTTTCTTTCTCAATTTGACGGCCATAAGAGCTCTCTCAACTCTCAATATGCTTGGATGGCTTAGTGAAGGAAAATGGTTAATGATATATATCATCACCTAACCCTAGGTCACATGAGTATAGTGAAAAAATCAATCCCTAACAATTAGGGATCCACACGCCAACAAAGGGGGAATTAGATAATCTTATTATCTAACATTACATCAATTAATACTCATATTATTAATTTTGATAATAACATTTTATTTAACAATTAAAAAAAACATGTATGTCTTTCTAATTGGTCATGCTTGAATTAAAATTCAAATAAAATAATTTCATTTAATTAAATTTCTTTGACGTAGTTTCTTAGTAAATGTAGGTTACCTAAGAAATTAAAACTCTTTTAATTTCTACCGCTTTTTGTTCACTTTGATAATTAGGATAATTTGGGAGATTTAGGTTTGAATATTTCAAGCCTCTCTCTACCCTATATGAATGTCCATCTCTCAATCCTATAGAGAGATTGTTTGCTTTACTCAAGTTTGAACAATTCTAACCTTAGGTAATTAGGATTAATTTAATTTAATCAAATTTTATCCTAAAAACATGTCATGCCCGAAATTTCTAATTAAAGAGGGATTTAATTTTATTTTCTTTAACTTTTTCAAATTAAATATTTAAACAATTCAAATATTAATTTTAAGTAGTTAAACAAAAAAATTAATCACTAAGATAAATGTTGTCCAATTTGAGACAACCTTGTCTTAATTAAGGCAAACTTTTGTTTTAAAATTCTATTGTCTAATTAAAACAGCACTTGTTTAAATTAGACAACTAATGTGAGAATTATTTTTGTCTCTTTAGTGACAAAAATGTTTCTCACATTTTCAAGCATGATTATAGTTGTTATCCTATGGTGTTTACGGTACAAGTATGGATTTTAAAAATTTTAAAACATTTAAGCTTGTAAACAAGCAGAAACAAAGCACCAAGCAAATAAATCACAGCTAGAGAGAGAAAAAAATAGATAGAAATTTTACATACCTCTTGTAGTCACTTTAATAATGTAATACCCTTCCCAACTAAGTGCATTGACTGCCTATTCTTGGAAGCACCATTCTACAAAACCTACAGTGAATAATTCTAGTGATTAGAACATAAGAAAAGATGAATGAAAATTATTTGACAGCTTTAAAAATTAATTTAGAAAGTCTTACCCTTATTTCCTTTAAGAATAGCGTCAAGAACTCTATAACGGCATCCAAAACAATTCACTTTTCTCTTGTGTTTTTCTATAAAAAAACTCATGGCTCTCTCAATGTGTTTTTCTTTCTGAATGTGATAGCCACAAGAGCTCTCTTCTCTCTCAATATGCTCGGGCAGCTCAGTGAGGGTAAATGGTTAATGATATATATCATTACCTAACTCTAGGTCACATGAGTGTAGTCAAAAATTAATCCCTAACAGTTAGGGATCCACACACCTACAAAGTGGGGAATTAGGTAATCATATTATCTAACATTATATCAATTAGTAATCATACTATTACTTTTGATAATAACATATTTTATTTAACAATTAAATAAAATAAGCGTGTCTTTCTAAATGGCTATGCTTGAATTAAAATTAAAATAGATGAATTTCATTTAATTCAATTCCTTTGACTTAGTTAGTTTCTTAGTGAATGTAAGTTATCTAAAAAATTAAAACTCTTTTAATTTCTAACCCTTTTTATTCACTTACATAATTAGGATAATTTTGGAGATTTCGGTTTGAATATTTCAAGCCTCTCTCTACCTTATATGGCCATCCATCTCTCTATCCTATGGAGAGATGGTTTGCTTTACTCAAGTTTGAACAATTCAAACTTTAGGTAATTAGGATTAATTTAATTTAATCAAATTTGTATCCTAAAAACATGCCTTGGATAAAAATCCTAATTAAAGAAGGATTTTATTTTATTTTCTTCAAATTAAATATTTAAACAATTCAAATATTAATTTAAAGTAGTTAAATTAAAAAATTAATCACTAAGATAAAGATTGTCCAAATTGAGACAACACTTGTCTTAATTAAGACTAACCTTTGTCTTAAAGTTCTATTGTCTAATTAAAATAATATTTGTTTAAATTAGACAACTAAGTGAGAATTATTTTTGTCTCTTTAATGATAGAAATGATTCTAACATTTTAAAGCATGCTTATAGTTGTTATCCTATGGTGTTTACGGTACAAGCATGGGTTTCAAAATTTTTAAAACTTTTAAGCTTGTAAATAAGTTAAAACAAAACACCAAGCCAACAACTCACAGCAAGAGAGAGAAGTAAAATACATAAGAATTTTACATACCTCTTGTAATCACTTTAATCTTATAATATACTTCTCAACCAAGCGCATTGACCGCCTATTCTTTGAGAAGCACCAATCCACGAAACCTAAAGTGAATAGGTTTAGTGATTGGAACAAAACAAAAGAAGAAAGAAAATTATTTGACATTTTTCAAAGTTAAATTAGAAAGTCTTCCCCTTTTTTCCACTTAGTTTGCATGAAGAACTCTATAATGGCATCTAAAAGAATTCACTTTTTCTTTCAAAAAATTCATATCTCTCTCTAGGTGTTTTTCTTTCTCAATGTGACAACCACAAGAGCTCTCTCCTCTCTCAATATGCTTGGATCACTCGGTGAGGGAAAATGGTTAATGATATATCATCACCTAACTCTTGGTCACAAGAGTGTAGTCAAAAATAATTCCCTAACAATTAGGGATCCACACATCTACCAAGGGGGGAATTTAATAATCATATTATCTAATATTATATCAATTAATAATCATATCATTAATTTTTATCATAACATATTTTATTTAAAAAATAAATAAAACATGTGTGGCACTCTAATTAGTCATGCTTGAATTAAAATTCAAATAAATGAATTTCATTTAACTAAATCCCTTTGACTTAGTCAGTTTCCTAGTGAATGTAAGTTACCTAAGAAATTAAAACTCTCTTAATTTCTAACCCATTTTATTCACTTAGATAATTAGGATAATTTTGGAAATTTAGGTTGAATATTTCAAGCCTCTCTCTACCCTATACGGCCATCCATCTCTCTATCCTATAAGAGATGGTTTGCTTTACTCAAGTTTGAACAATTCAAACTTTAGATAATTAGGATTAATTTAATGTAATCAAATTTTCATCCTAAAAACATGCCTGGGCTGAAATTCCTAATTAAAGAGGGATTTTATTTTATTTTCTTCAACTTTTTCAAATTAAATATTTAAACAATTCAAATATTAATTTAAAGTAGTTAAACCAAAAAATTAATCACTAAGATAAAGGTTGTCCAATTTGAGACAATTTTAATAAATACAAATTTTTGTCTTAAAATTTTATTCTCTAATCAAAACAACATTTGTTTAAATTAGACAACTAATGTGAGAATTATTTTTGTCTCTTTAATGACAGAAATGTTTCTCACATTTTCAAGCATCCTTATAGTTGTTATCCTACGATGTTACGGTACAAGTTTGGGTTTTAAAATTTTTAAAACATTTAGGCTTGTAAACAAGCATAAACAAAACAACAAGCAAAGAAATAATGGCTAGAGAGAGAAGAAAAATAGATAGAGATTTTACATATCTCTTGTAGTACTTTAATATTGTAGTACACTTCCCAACTAAGCGCATTGACCGCCTATTCTATGGGAAGCACCATTCCACAGAACCTACGATGAATATGTTTAGTGATTGGAATATAAAAAAATATGTAAGAAAATTATTTGACAGTTTTAAAAATTAAATTAGAAAGTCTCCCCTTTGTTCCTCTTAGAATGGCGTGAAGAACTCTATAACAACATCCAAAAGAATTCACTTTTTCTCATGTGTTTTTGTCTCAAAAAAATCACAGCTCTCCCAAGGTGTTTTTCTTTCTCAATGTGATGGCCACAAGAGCTCTCTGCTCTCTCAATATGCCTGGACGACTTGGTGAGGAAAAATCGTTAATGATATATATCATCACCTATCCCTTGGTCACAAGAGTGTAGTCAAAAATAATTCTTAAGAATTAGGGATCCATACACCTACTAAGGGAGGAATCAGATAATCATATTATCTAACATTATATTAATTAATAATCATATTATTAAGTTTTATAATAACATGTTTTATTTAACAAATAAATAAAATATGTGTAGCTTTCTAATTAGTTACTCTTGAATTAAAATTCATATAAATAAATTTCATTTAACTAAATCCCCTTGACTTAGTTAATTTCTTAGTGAATGTATGTTACCTATGATATTAAAACTCTTTTAATTTCTAACCATTTTTATTCACTTATATAATTAGGATAATTATAGAGATTTAGATTTGAATATTTCAAGCCTCTCTCTACCCTATATGGCCATCCATCCCTCTATCCTATAGAGAGATGGTTTCTTTACTCAAGTTTGAACAGTTCAAATTTTAGGTAATTAGGATTAATTTAATCTAATCAAAATTTCATCCTAAAAACATGCCTTGGCTGAAATTCCTAATTAAAGAGGGATTTTATTTTATTTTCTTCAACTTTTTCAAATTAAATATTTAAACAATTCAAATATTAATTTAAATTAGTTAAACCAAAAAATTAATCACAAAGATAAAGGTTGTCCAATTTGAGACAATCTTAATAAAGACAAACTTTTGTCTCAAAATTCTATTATCTAATTAAAAGAACACTTGTTTAAATTAGACAACTAATGTGAGAATTATTTTTGGCTCTTTAGTAATGGAAATGTTTCTCACATTTTCAATCATCCTTATAGTCGTTATCGTATGGTGTTTAGGGTACGAGTATGTGTTTTAAAATTTTTAAAACATTTAAGCTTGTAAACAAGCGGAAACAAAACACCAAGCAAAGAAATCACATCTAGAGGCAGAAGAAAAATAGATAGAAATTTTACATATCTCTTGTAGTCACTTTAATATTGTAATACACTTCCCAACCAAGCGCATTGACCGCCTATTCTTTGGGAAGAACCATTTCATGGAATCTACGGTGAATAAGTCTAGTGATTGAAACATAGCAAAGTATGAAAGAAAATCATTTGACAGTTTTAAAAATTTAGAAAGTATTCCCCTTTGTTCCTCTTAGAATGGTGTGAAGAACTCTATAATGGCATCCAAATGAATTCACTTTTTCTCTTGTGTTTCTCTCTCAAAAAACTCATGACTCTCTCAAGGTGTTTTTCTTTCTCATTGTGACGGCCACAAGATCTCTCTCCTGTCTCAATATGCTTCAATGGCTAGGTGAGGGAAAATGGTTAATTATATATATCATCACCTAACCCTAGGTTATATGAGTGTAGTCCAGGTCAGTCTCTAACAATCAGGGATCCACACCCCTACTATGGGGAAATTAGATAATCATATTATCTAACATTCTATCAATTAATAATCATATTATGAATGTAGTTCCCTTTGACTTAGTTAATTAAATATCTTTTAATTTATAACGCTTTTTATTTACTTAGATAATTAGGATAATTTGGGAGATTTAGGTTTATCCTGTATGGCCGTCCATCTCTTTATCCTATAGAGAGATGGTTTGCTTTACTCAAGTTGGAACAATTCAAACTTTAAGCAATTAGGATTAATTTAATTTTTTGATTTAATCAAACTTTTATCCTATAAACCATGGCTTGGCTGAAATTCTTAATCAAAGAGGGATTTAATGTTTTTTTTCTTCAACTTCTTCAAATGAAATATTTGAAATTTTTAAATATTAATTTAAAGTAGTTAAACCAAAAAATAATTATTAAGATAGAGATTTTCCAAATTAATATAACACTTTTCTTAATTAAGGTAAACCTTTATCTTAAAATTTTATTGTCTAATTAAAATAACATTTAGTTAAATTAGACAATTAATGTGAGAATTATTTTTGTCTCTTTAGTGACAAAAATGTTTTTAGCAATTTCAAGCATGCTTAGGACAACATTTATCCTAAAATAACTCGTTGTCTTAATTAAGATATAAGATGAAATGCTATCACTTAACTTCATCTTAAATTTGTTCCAACTTAATGTGGATTGAATTCTTCAAAGCTAGGTAGGGAATCCATTTGGACATAGGAGTTTCAAATATAATAAATTTAGGATTATTTTAATCTCATTAACATAATCTAATTTTATTAATCATGAAGTCATTTCACCCAAGACTCATGATTGCAATCTTGATAATTCCTAAAATTACAAGAAGCCATTGTTGAACATTGATTTGTCCAATTTGCAAACCTAGTGTTTTGTGAACCTTCAATTCTAAACAAAGATGGCAAAAGGTGCGCAAGTCTCAGCTTTAGCAGTGGGAGTCATTACCTTGCAATTTTTGAATAACTAGCCATTACTTTTAGATAATGTTTATTTTATTCTTAGACTTTTTAGAAATTTGATTTCTGTCTTTTGTTTAATAAATTATGAATATTCTATTTCTTTGTGTAATGAGATTACCATTTATATGAATGGAATTTTAATTTGCTATGAAATTACTTGGAATAATTTATATTATCTAAAACCAATTAATTAGACTGCAAACGTTGCATAAATAAATTCACCTATGTCTAGAAAGTATCAAGGAATCTAGCATAGATAAAAGATATCTATGGCATCTACGATTAGGTCATATTAATCAAAATAGGCTAAGCAGACTAGTAAAGGATGATACTCTACTAGACATGATAAAGTGTTCTTTACTAGTCTGTGAATTCTGTATTGAAGGTAAAATTACTAAATCATCCTTTAAAGAAAAAGGTAATAGGATGCAGGATGTTCTAGACTTAGTACACATAGATGTGAGTAGTTCAATGAACATTCAAGATAGAGGAGGACATGTTTATTTCATATACTTCATTGATAAATACTCACGATATGGTGTTGTGTGTCTAATGTACAACAAGACTGATTCCTTTGAAAAGTTCAAGGAATACAAAGCCAGAGCTGAAAAGTAGTTAGGCAAGCCATTGAAACAACTTTGATCAGATTGAGGTGGTGAGTATTTATCTGCAAACTTTTAGCAATTTCTTCATTTCCAATTTATTGGTGCCCAAAACACCTCAACAAAATGGGGTTGCAAAAAGGAGGAGTAAAACATTTTTAGAAATGGTGAGGTCAATTATATCATATGCTGCATTACTAGAATCATTCTGGGGATATTGTGTACAAATAGCGGCGTACCTTCCAAACTTTTCTCTATCAAAGGCAGTGCCTAAGACACCAATGGAGTTGTGAATAGGATGTAAACCATCTTTATGTCACTTGCGAACTTGGGGGTGCTCGGCACATGTGTATAAGCCTGAATCTACAAAGATGGAACCAAGGTTAGAGATATATTTGTTTGTAAGATATCATAGTGGTATAAAGGGGTACTACTTCTATAGCGCCCAAGACAAGTTGTTAGTGCAAATGTGACCTTCTTAGAAGAGGATTTTGTGAGAGATCACAACCCTTGTAGCGAGATTTTTCTTGAAGAACAAAGAGATAGGTCAAAATCTAAGGATGAATCTGGAAGTCATAACTGGTACAGATTTAAGAGTTAAATCTAAACCAGTGGCACCTCATCATAATGGGAGGGTTGTTAGACAACCTGACAAATACATGGGTATAGGAGATCACTTAGTGGTTGTTTCAGATGAACATGAATCAAATCCCGTTACATATGAGGAAGCCATTAACGATGTAGTTGCTGTTCATTAGCAAAAGGCAATGAAATTGGAGTTGGAATCTATGTATTGCAATAAGGTCTGGACTCTTGTGGATACACCCAAAGGAATAAAACCCATTGGGTGCAAATGGATCTATAAGAGAAAGAGAGGAGTTGATGGGAAGGTGGAGACCTTTAAGGCTAGGTTAGTAGCCAAGGGTTATACCCAGAGAGAAGGTATCGACTATGAAGAAACCTTCTCGCCAATTGTTATGCTTAAATCCATTAGGATCCTACTATTCATACTTTCGCATCTTGACTATGAGATATTGTCACAACGTGACGGCTGGTGAAATAGCCATCATTTTATGACTTTGAGGCGTGTAAGGGAAAACACAGAGAAAATGGGAGTCGCCACTAATTAATTGGAAGGATAATTGGAATCCTTAAAAAAGAAAGGAAAACTGGCCCTTGAAACCAGAGGAAGGATT
>JASKGM010068776.1:2454-14176 GCA_034509205.1 Ceratonia siliqua
AAAATACAGGTGTTTCTATAACAACAAAAGGGTTTCACTGACGCCATGCTAACGTTGTCAGAAAAATAGGTTTTAGTGATGACAATACTAATGTCATCACAAAAAAAGGGTTTCAGTGAAGACATTAGTATGTTGTCACAAAAAATAGTTTCAGTGACAATAAAGCATGTTGTAAAAAATAATGGTCATTCTTGTCATAGAAAACAACTTTTATTGACGACATACTTAGGTCGTCACAAAACATTGTTTTTGTGACAACATGAAAACCATTACAAATAAGGGTTTTTGTGATAGTATTCATATGTCGTCACAAAAAGTTTATGTGACGACTTGTTTTGGGATCACAGAAACTACTTTTTGTGATGACTTATTTGTGTCGTCACAAATAAATGTTTTAATGACGACTTTGGTCGTAAAAGAAGATGACTTTCAGTGACGACTTATGAAATAATCATAAACCAAATTGTCAATAAACCATTTAGTGACGACTGTTACCGTCACTAAAGATACCTTTAGTGACAACTGTATGTCGTCACTATAGCTATATCTTTTTGTGACGCTCAAAAGTAGTCACAGAAAATAAACTTTTTGTAACGACTTGGTTTTTTCGTCACTAAAAACTTTTAACAACGAGGTATATGCAACGACTTATAGTCGTCACTAAAGGTTTTCAATGACGACGTTCAATGTTTTTTGTGATGACCAAAAGGTCTTTTGTGTGTGTGTGTGATTTACGGCTTCTTCTAACTTGGATGTCAAAGCCCTTGGCCGAGCCTCCTCTATGCCTAGCTGTTGACCTCTGTGTGTTTGTAAATTATTGTAATTGTGTCCTTCCAAATGTTCTCTTGCATTGTATGCAGGGAATTCTTATCATCTAGTGTTCGGCAACTTTATTTTTTACCAATAAATTGTTTATATTAAATAAATAGGTCAAATAATGTAACTATGTTTATAAAATTAATTAATAATAAAACTTTTTAAAGCTATTAATATCAAACTAATATTATATAAAAAAGTATAACATAAACATGTGCAAAATACGATCGAGCTTATACCTAAAAATATATGCAGAACTCTTTTGCTTAATCTGATACTAAAGAATATCCATTCTTCATTCAATTATATGTTTGGCCATTGTTTGTTGGTTGATATGGCTCAAGACCCAACACCTCTAAGCCAATCTCTAACCATTTTGTCTGGTAGACACACTAGGTAACCCTTGGAACTTTGAAAGGTTGGTGTAGTGTTTCTTAATGTTACATTAACGAGTTCCAAGCTGCTTTGTTTGATTCCTTCGATGAGGTGTGAAAGTTTATTAACTACTGCAATACTGTGTTATCCATTGCCGCTTAATTTGTCGTGTTGCAAATCTGAGAGTATCATAAGTCATTTTACAACTGCGTATTTATTTATTTATAAATAGTGGCACGGGAATTTAAATTTAGAATTTTCTACAAATTATTCAAATAGTACAAAGTGACTTATTAGCCTTGTTTCTTGTATTTCTAACCATCACCATATGAGGAAAATTTATTATATTACAGTAGCACTTGTGTTTCACATTTGTGGAGGTAGACTTATTTATTATATTATAGTTGCCCCCAAATGGATGCAACTGTGTCTCACATTTGTGGAGGTAGACCTCACATTTTGTGGTGGAGTGGGGTCCACCACAATTGTCGTGAGTTATTGTTCTCCACCATATGTGTAGCTAGAGCTTGCATTTATTGTTAAATGCATAAACTACACGTTTGCATTCTCACCACGTAGCTCTATAAATTGAAGCTATGGAATCTCTCATTTACACACCAAAACCAAATACAGCCAGCCTTTCATATTTTCACAATGAAGACTGCATTGCTAGCACTATTCTTTCTTCTCTTTTCCTTCTCCACCAAAGCACAGGTAATTGAGCCTGTGTTAGACTCAAAAGGCAATCCTCTTGGAAGTGGTGAATTATACAAAATCAATTATGCTGCAATAGGAGGTGGTGGAGTTAACCTTGCTGAAATCGTAGAGGAAACCTGCCCACTTTCTGTCGTGTTAGATGTTTCCGACGAGGCAAAGGCGGTGGTTTTTACATCACTCTCGGGGAATCACCATATCAACCGAAAAGATTCCTTGGAAATCAATTTTGCCAAGGTATATGCATGTGCAGTTTCGTCAAAATGGATAGTTCGCAGAGAGGAACCTTCTGATTTTCCTGTAGTGATTGGTAAGCCTGATGAACATCCCGTGCCAGGTCATTTTCAAATTCAGCAAGGTAAAGCTGCCCATGTCTATAAGCTTGTGTTCTGTTCCTATGGGGAAATCTGTGAATCTATTGGGATAAAAGCCGACACTTATGGAAATCTCCGTTTAGTTAAGAATCTTTCGTCCACTGATGAGGCACTCCAAGTCTACTTCGAGCGTGTTTATGTCAACTCTGGCCTCCATATGGGAAAGAGCATTAGTTATGAGTAATTATGTTTATGGTGTGTGTGATATTGCTGATAATTTGTAATGAGATGCTTCTTGCATGATAATTACAAATTAATATCTAAATAAATCAGCAAACAAGTTCTCTTTCGCATGTGTGACAAAAATTTTCTTATAAATGTACTGTACTGTACTATCTATTTATAATAATAATAATAATAATAATAATAATAATAATAATAATAAGTTAATAACTAGTTTCTCTAAATGCACTAAGTGCATGTTAATTCTTTTATATATTTATATATAATTAAATATAATAAAGAGTTACTTTAGTTTTTAATGGGTGAGTAGTTATTAGTACACCAACAGACCAAAACCTTCAAAAATTATTAATAATAACAACAACAATAATAATAGCCACAATGTTTCATTAAATGTTAATTATTCAAAAAGTTTAGTTCATCAGCTTGATATATGATTTAAATTTGTTTTATGTGTATCGGACGTGCTATGTTTAGGAATAAAAAGACTGAAATTGTGAAAAAAAAGAGAAAATGATTATAGATGCTTAAGAAATTAAACCCCAACTAAACAAAAAATAAATAAAACATCTAATGGAGGGAATGGAGAAAGGAGCTGGCGGCCAAGGAAGAACGGTGGATCTTCTTAAGCGGAGTACGAAAAAGATAAAGAACACGTGCGAGGCATTCACTAATGCGTCCTCTGTGCCAATTTGCTATGCAGATGAGGCTGGGGAATGATGATGTGGCTGATCAGGGTGCAGGAACGTATAGGGACTCTGTTACGTGTTGAGAAATTTGGGGATATGGAGAAGGATTTTCTGGACCTGCTAGCTAATGATGGTAGGGCATAAACAGAGGATGAAGGAGAGACATGGGGTGATATGAAGAGGGATGTTCCTATGATTAGACTGGGAAGAAGAAGTTACGGGAGCCTTGACAATTAGCGCTTATTATCAAATTGCTTGGGAGAAACATGAGATTTACTTTTCTCCAGTGGAAGCTCCATTAGTTGTGGCATCCTGAAGGTATCATGGATATTGTTAATTTGGGGAATGAGTTTTAAAATTCGAATATAGTGCCCAAACTTTGACCCCAAGAATGCTGTGCTAGATAGCTAGGGTGGCTGTGTGGATTCATCTTCCTAGGTTACCAAATGAATATTTTAATAAGATTTTACTTAAGGTGGGTAACTTAATGGGGCGTTCTATTAAAGTTTACTCTACTGCAGCGTTCCAAAGCCATGGCAAATAGCTAGAATTTGTGTCAATTGATCCCTCTACTATATCAATATATATAGGTGGAATCAATTGTCAATTAAAATCAATCTTAAACTATTAAATAGCTTTTTATAAGACGAGCCTATCACAAAATCCAACATTAGGATAAATGTTTCTATTACGAATATCAAACGGACAAAATTTTGCATTAAACTAAAGTTATTTTTTTTGCATCTCACTAATATATTCTATAATTAACGTATAATATAATATTAAATTATAAGAAATAATAAACAATTTAATTGCATACTTTATTCACTACAAAAAAAGTCACTTTCAGGCAGTTGCAAATTATTTAGAGGCGGATTTCAAATCAACCTCTAATTAGAGGCGAATTTGTCTACCTTAGAACAATAAAATCCATCTCTAAATAACGAAAAAAATTGTTTCATTAAAATAATAGAGGCGGGTATAATCCGCCTTCATTGTTGGAGGTGAAAGTTATCCGTCTCTAAATCTGTCCCTATAAATAGGGATAGATAAGATCCCCCTCTAAAATTGACTCTAAAAGCTGGGAATTAGAGGCATAAATTCTCGCCTCTAATTTCCCATGTAGTTTCAAAAAATCGGGCTTTCCCTCCCTTATTTTTCACTATTCCTGTAGGTTAAATCCTGTCAAATTTATCCAATAATCAAAGTTGAAGGTCCAAAAAGAAAAAAAAAAATCAATACATTAAAACTAGTTAAATCAAAATTCAAATACAATGTTCGTGAAATATTATGAAAATCAATAAATGAAATATTCTGAAAAACTAGTATCCTCTATTCATCTTAATCATTGTCTACATCATCGCCTAGGTCATTGCTGCCAGGTGGGTTGAATACAGTCGGGGATTGAGTAGGTGGGGAAACCGGAGGATCAGATGGACGGCTTCAGTAGGCTAAAGAATAATTATAAGGTGTTGGAAGAGAAGATGCATCATCTATTGTTGGCTAGGCACAATGTCCTTGTTTTCCTTTAACTCTGTGCACAATTGGGATATAGTTTGCTGCATGTTCTAAATCTCAGACACGGAAGTAGCTTGGTTAGCATCACTAGAACAACCCTTAACATAATAAGTGGCCTACTTCCCAAGGTTAAACACGCGTCCCTTCTTATTCTTTCAACCAACCACATCCAAAAATAGATTTTCAAAAGCAGCAGAAAGCAGGTGCACTAGTATCCCCTTTCCATATGCCTGTGAGCTTATCTTTGCTTTCTGCTAGGTAGATTCTCCATGAAAAACATACCAAACCATCCAACAGTTAGTTGCCAGCATTGCATTAACAAGATAAATAAATAAAGGATACAATAGATCGAAGAATACTTACAACATATTGTGCATCTTTTTCTGAGGCCCAAGCATCCTTATTCTAACAATGCTTAATCTGCTTGAATAGTTCAAATTAATATTTTGAGAGCAATTAAAGAGAAATGAAAAATATTTTGGAAGCAATTACCATTCTCTTGTGTTTTGATGTAGAGATAGAACCACCAATGTGGAGTGAGGCACCAACATCACAAAGCTTATTTTTACTATTTTGTTCACTTGTGACCTTGAACTACAGACCCTCCCATTGCTTGAACAAATCTTCTCGAACTTTAGTAAGGATCCATGACCCATTGCACTGTTTGTCTCTGATCCTCTTCATTGCATTTTTCATGCATTTTCCAACCTTACTGTCTAAATGCTTCCTAATCTTTCTATCATCAGTAGGGAGTTATTAATACTTCTTCTGCATTGAGGGAAATTGAAGCATTAGCATAAAAGTAGAAATAGTCAAAATATTAGCACATATATTTTCAACCATTTATATATGTTATTTTCCTTGAACTCAAATCAAAGAAATAGAATCCAAATTTACCTTGAACTCTTTGAACCACATATCTCTGACCTGTTCAAGAATGCTGCTCCACATAATCCATGTACCATCAAACTTGTTTATGATGATATTATATATGACGCTTAACACTTTAGTAGTTAACTTAAAGCTAAAAATGGAGAAAAAGAATTGGCATAAAATTTAGAATTATAGGGAATTAACTAGAAACCAATAAGTTTGCATAATTTATAATGTCTTTTACTTTAGTTCATCAATAGGCTTAATCCATATGTGCCTATCCACTAGATCCACAGTCCCATATATAGGCACAAGTGACGCTAGGATAGTTAGTGTCCAAGTAAAAGGTCCAGCATTAGAGGGTGTGGCAGAGATAATTGGGATACTAGATGATATGTGGGGCTGATGTGAGTCTATGGCTATGGATGGGGTAGGTGAACGGGTAGGGATAGAGCTAGACTGGGGAATGGATGGAATAAAAGAAGTGTGGGGGGCGGCTATCACTGAGGTACATGTCACTCTACTGGTGCCTCCAGAACGGCCTTTTCCTCATCCTCAACCTACCATCTATGAGCATGGAATAAAACCATTTAATGACTAATTAAAGATAGAGAACAATTTGCATTTATGGTTATAAAGAAATATCATAAGCACCAAATATAAAGAAAAAAATATTTGCAGATATTTATCTAGTCTAATTTGCGTGAGTGTCATAAATTAACAATTGCCTGGAAAAAAATATTTTACTTAATATGAATTTGAATCCATAAACTCCTCCTTGGATTTAGAATCACTTATTGTGAACAAATTTTTATCATTATCTTTCGAGTTAGTTTCATCCAGTTGGAAACAATAAGCTTCCTCTAGAAGACCTTCTTTATCAATTAGGGTTAGGTCTAAAATATCATTGGTGACTGTTGGCAACAATTGGGGTATCTCATCATCTTGGTATGGTTGATCCTCTTCATGATTTGGTATCTCATGAGTAACAACTGTACTTTGAACCTTTGTCTTAATAACGCATAACCACCCAGAATTATCCTTGGGATATGGAGTGTAGTAAACTTATTACACTTGTTGAGCAAGTATGAAAGGGCCATATGCCTTATACCTCATTAATGCTTTTACCTCGACCAACTTATGATTGAAATCGGTCCTTATCCCCTTATTAGGAGTAGGGTCAAACCAATCACATTTAAACAAAACTAACTTCTTCATGGGAAAATCAATATACTTTATTTCTATAATATGTGTTAGAATCCCATAGAAGTCATTTTTTGAATGACCACAATCGTTGTCTCGAACATATACACTACAATTAAAAGTTTTCATCCCTTAAGACTAAGTTTTTGTATGAAATTTATAACAATTGACATAGTATATGTTCCATATGTCAACTATGCGCAATGGACCCCAAGCCAAACTCTTGATAAGATCATCACATACTCCATTTTTTGGATTACCCACATAATATTAATAAAAATCCATATACTTAGACATTGATGATTCAACTATTGAAAAATATTTGGACAACAATTAAAGAATGAACCTACATAATTTTGAACCATAAACTGAAGTTTCAGGAAATCTCCTTGACAAGCTATGCATTAGTGATGTTAGGTATGAGTTCTTATAGAAAATTCGCATATATACTGTGGATGCTTTATTATTAGTGACATGAAAATATTTGTCAAGAACTATTATTAACTAGATAAAAGAAACTTTGCAGGAACTTACTTTAAGAAATGTTGAACCTTGGGACAATTTAGAAGAACGTGAAGGGTGGTAGGTTCAAATTCCTCAGAATCTAGTTGACGTTTACATGCTTTCCCAACTCGACATCCTGAGTAATTGAATATTGACATTGGTGGAGAAGAAGAACAACCTTCCCCTCCATCATCATTATGGGTGACTCTCATCCTTCTGCAAGGAATGTGAGATGGATAATAATAGGAAGTAAAAGTTGATGTTTCCTCCACTAAATAAGCTTCATAAATGGAACTTTAACTTTAGCCTTGTTCTTCACTTTATCTTTAAGGTGTGTAAGAACCTAATTGAAAGGTGACACAAAGTATGACTATAGGAATCAAATTATTTTAGTAAAAGTAATAAATGAGTTGAAGAGTCAAAAGGAACAACCTTTCAAATGGATACATCCATCAATATTGAACAGGACTTCCAACCTTGGCTTTACATGGCAAGTGGATGGGTAAGTGCTTCATTGAGTCAAAAAAGCTTGGAGGAAATATTTGTTCCAATTTGCACAAGATAATGGGAATATTAGTCTCCATCATGAACAATTGATCAACCTCAAACATTGTTGGGCATAATTCTTTAAAGAATTAACTTAACTCAGCAAGGGTATTCCAAATGGGCTTTGGTAAAGATTTAAAAGCAATTAGAAGTAACCGTTACATAAAAATGTGACAATCATGACTTTTCAACCCATGTAACTTAGTTTCACCCATGTCAACAAACCTACCCAAATTACTTACATAACCATCAGTCAACTGCAGATCCTTAACCCATTTACAAATAACTACCTATTGCTGCTTGATAAATACATATTGTGCTTTGGGTTTCTTGAGTCTACCACCCCCAATATCTTGTAGATGTAGATCTTTTCGTCTATAAAGTTTAGCCAAGTTTAACCTAGCTCTGGGTATATCCTTGGTTTTACCCTTCACATCATTGATTGTGTAAAATAAGGCAACAAACACATTCATCTCATTGTTCATCACATCGACATTATGATGGAGGATATGTGTTCTCTAATAAGGTAACTCTCAAAATATAGACCTTTTGGTCCAATGGTGATCAACCCCATACCCAAACGGATTAGATATTGAAGACTCTTCTATGTTAGGTAAGTGTCTGATGCGTTGCCATATTTTTTTTCTAGACAAGTACAGAGGTGGCAATGAGGACTCCACAAAATTGTTTTTGAAAGCATTATGTGCCTTTTGATATGGATGATCCATGGGAAAGAGTTGCTGGTGACAATTAAAAAAGGAAGTTTTCCTGCTATGTTTAAGAGAGAATGCCTCAGACTTCTCTATACAATACGGGTGAGAGAGTTTTCCAATGGTCATCCAACCAAACAACATTTGGTATGTAGGATAGTCATTGATAGTCTACATCTAAACATCCCTCATCATGAAATTTTGCTTCAATGACACATCATAAGTTTGCACACCATTATTCCATAACATTGTTAGGTCATTTGTTAGTGGTCATAAATATACATCAATTTTACTTTTTAGATCAGATGGACCCGAAATAATTATGGTTAGAAACATAACTTCTCTTTTCATGCACATCCAAGGAGGAAGGTCGTAAGGAGTAAGAATGACAGGCCAACACGAATAAGAGTTTCTAGAAAACCCATATAAAGAAAATCATTACTACATAACCCTAATCTTACATTTTGGGGGTCTCAAGTAAAATCAGGATAAGCTTCATCAAGATGGTTCCACGCTTCTCCATTTGATGGGTGAGATAAGATACCAAACTCTCTTGGATTCTCCCGGTGCCATCTCATGTGAGATGCATTGGTTATTGATGAATAAAGTTTATGTAGCCTTAGAACAATTGGAAAACACCACATCATTTTCAAGAGGGTGTCTATAACAATACTCCTCGAAGTGAAAATTTTGTAACATTCCATTTCACAAACTTCCAAATTCCTCTCATTCTCATCATCCTTGTAATACAACATGCATCCATCAGAACAACAATCAATCTTTATACATCCCAAACCCAGTTTTTCCACTAACTTTTTAGCATGATAAAAATTAGGAGGCATCCGATCACCACTCGACTTTACATCACTCATTATATCTACTACTCGACATTACATTAAGTTTTATGATTTCTCTTCAATTATAGCACATTTATCTTAATAATAAGGTATGTAGAGTGCACTTTCGCACACTCATCACACCCCCAACTTAGTTATTGCTAGTCCATTGAAATTTCTATTCAAATAGTCAAAAGGAGTTCAAGGGAAACATTTATATGTTTGAAATTTTACACTGCCAGCTTAACATGCCAAGTAATCTAAAGAACCATTCCCATAAAAACCAATCTACTAAAAGTGATCCATAGAATATGAGTGTGTGTTCTAGGTCATAACCATCTTAGTACTCATCATGACACATGTACCATTAAGAACATCTTAAGCCTAAGTTTCAACTCCATAACTTATAGGTATAAGAGTATTTATTACATGGGTTCTCTCTATGGAGTTGACAAGGGGTGTACACATAAGCACATAAAGATGAAGGCATGAACAAGTAACTAGCAATCATTGACAATATGACATAAACACTAACAATCTAGGCTTCAACCATTCTTACCACAGCCTACTTGGGATCAAACAAATCAATCAAAAGGTTGCAATGTGGCTCAAGTTAGGCTACAAGAAACAAGGGACGATTGTAAAGCTTATAAGTGTGTATTTAAAAGGGGGCTACATAGTTTTAAATGAATACATCCCATACTTGATGGGTTCTTTAGCTTTTACAATTCATATTTCATTTCTTCTTCTATTTTGGAGTATATTCAACTTTGTATTTTTCTCTTTTCTTTTCTTTTTCTACTCAACAATGGCACTTTTCTTTAAAGCTATCTCATTGAAATTCTCAAAGCTTATATTTTTCTCAACAAGGATGTCATACCTTATACACACTTGAAAATCAAAGGGGTAGGAGATTTAACACACAGTTTCATTCTAATGTGAAGGAAGGTAGAGATAATGTTGGCACATGAAGAAAAGTATTTATGTCTTTTTGGCTCAAAGTTGGCTACTAAGGATACACAATTAAAAAGGTTAGCTTGAAAGGCTCAAGGGTTAATCCTAAGCAGACTATCATCATTTCCCAAGTTAAACCACCAATAAACCATAGCCATGCATGTTTGGTTGAAAGAAGTGACCATTTCACAATAGCAATGAAAACTTATCACAATTATAGTATATGCTTGCTCTCTCTTCTCTCAAAATCAATATAGAAAACTTAAGTAAAAGAGTCTCTAGATGAATGTGTCAAACCACCATTTTACCACAAGACTTGGATGTATGCATTAAAAATCCTATGAATACTTAAGTGGAATGATTAAGATGAGTTTACTGAATCCACCTAGATTATTCTGTGAAAATTTTCTACTACAAGTGTTTAGATGCAAGCAGGATTATCAATCCGTTGAGATCTTAAAAAAAAATTATATATGTAAACGTGCTTCAAAAATCTAGCAAGTAGCAAGCATTTGTAGAAATGCGAGATCTACACCCAATGTTTAAACTACATAAATAAACAAAGAGAAAGATGGAGGAATAAAAATGAGTAGAATACACCTAATAATTGGTAAAAACAACTTGTTGAGTTGAAAAGAGGTCAAACAAAATAAACCTGAAAATAAAACAAAGAAACGAAAACATCAACCAAAACAAACAAAATAACATAAAGGAATTGAAAAACGTATGAATGAAAGTTCATACTTGAGAAAAGGAGGTCAACATTGGTAAACTAGGCTTGCAAGAGGAATCACTTCCCCTGTAGGCACGGGTGTATCAATTATAATTTTTAAGTGCTGACCACTAACCTTAAAGGTCCACCCAGCCTTAAGGTCCTCTATTTCTACAACCCAATTTTCAAAAAACTTGTTTGACTACAAATGGGTATAGTCCATCTAGAGCAGAGTTTGCCTAGATGCAAATGCAATCTAAAATCATATAAGTATACTTGTTGATTAGGTATAAACATTTTCTTAAGGATATTTTTATGAAGAAATGCTTTCATTTTAGCTTTATAGATCCCATAGATGTAAAAAGCATCATTTCAGAGCTCTTCAAGCTCAACTGTAATTTCCTAGGAGTATCGGCTTCTTTGATATCATAATTAAATGTTTTGAGGGCCCAATATGCTCTATGCTCTAACTCAACTAGTAAATGACATGGTTTTCCAAAAACAAGCTTGTAGGGGGACATGCATAAGGGAGATTTAAATGTTGCTCAGTAAGCCTAAAGTGCGTCATGTAACCTTAAGGACCAATCCTTTCAGTCAGGGTTCACCATTTTCTCTAAATTGTGCTTAATCTCTTATTAGTAAGCTCTACATGATCACTAGTCTGGGGGTGATAGGCCATAAAATTTTTGTCGATAACCCATATTTCTTCATAAGT
>JASKGM010068787.1:0-14779 GCA_034509205.1 Ceratonia siliqua
TAATTAACAAACAAGTGCATGATATATAGGTTAGTCAAACTAATTATTTGTCCACAACCCAAGAATAGTATCTTACTTTTGTGGAGCTACCAATAACATGACCTAAATCGTCATATAAAGGCATAAAAATTAGTCACATTGATTATTTTCCATAAAAAACAACAAAAACAAAAACAATAAAAATATCTTAATTATAGTTACCAAAACCATGTGAATTAAATTAAGCAGCACAGGAAGGACGCACGCACTGTGCACTGCACCCAAATTCATAGCTATAAATACCCCCACAAACCGTTCCAACTCCCCCATCACCACCACCTTTCTCACCACTACCACGCCATCTTCCTGCTTTCTATCTTTCTCAAACATCAATTTCAATTCAGCAAATTCCAAAATGACGATCCCAACACCCAAAAGTTGTCCTCTTTTTCTTCTTCGTCTTCATGCAATGTTCTTCTTCTGCTCTTTGTTCAACTCAGCGTTAGCCAAAGCAGTGAGATACAATGTGATCAGTTTTGGAGCCAAACCAGATGACAAAACCGATTCCACCAAGGCCTTCCTTAGTGCATGGACCCAGGCATGCGGTTCGGAAAAACCCGCTGCCATTTACGTGCCGCCCGGGCGGTTCTTGCTCGGAAATGCTGTGTTTAGTGGGCAATGTAACAAGGCTATCTCCATAACCATCGATGGCACCTTAGTGGCTCCTTCCGATTACCGGGTTATAGGAAATGCCGGGAATTGGCTGCTGTTTGAGCATGTTGATGGGGTCTCCATTCGCGGTGGGCTGCTTGATGGCCAAGGCACTGCTTTGTGGGCTTGCAAGAACTCAGATAAAAGTTGCCCAACTGGAGCCACGGTATGTTTCATATGACACAATTTCCCATTGGTTGATATTCTCCGTTTAGGTTCAAAATGACGTGAATGAATTCCACAATGGCCATTTGTATAGGGGCATTCCTGTCTTTTTACAGTTTTAGTATCTGATCGCAAGTCAATTACCGCAAGATTGCTGTTACAGTAAGTTTGGAGTTATGGTGATGGAGATCATGGAACGGTTTCAACTGCTCATTCTCATGAGGTTCTAATATTGTCTAATGTGCATGATTACTAGAAGTTGAAGCAAATAGCCAATGGGGAGTTAATTTAAGTTAGTAACGAGGTTAAGAGAGATTCTCTGATTAATTAATTTTCTGGGTAACCAACTGGGGTCCTGAAACTGTTTAGTTAGTTTTCTGGGAAATTGGGAAGTGTGGGATCCGGGGTGGAAGAGCGTTTGTCTTTCACTGAATTTAGTTCATTTTCTAGACATATTAATCACTTTAAAAGTAATTGCCTTGCACTTCAATACAATCCACGAGACATATCCAAGTTCAGAAACGGATCTCATGAAATCATCTAAAATAAAAAATAAAATAAAAAGTTAGAATCTAAAGGGTTGACCTTATCATGTATTATAATATATAGCTTTGCATCGCCATTAAGGTCCATTTTGTTGTTTCACGTTCCAATCACTAATGAATTATATTATTACTTTTATTATTATAAAGCGCTAACGTAACCCGTTCTTTGTTGCCCTCTGGATGGAGAATAATTTGAAGTTATATATAAAAAAAAAATAAAGGTGAACTTATAGTTATGGTTTTTGTTGTGTATGTGCAGAACTTGGGATTTAGCAACTCCAACAACATTTTCATTAGCGGGTTGACCTCCCTCAATAGCCAAATGTTCAACATTGTCTTCAATGGATGCCAAAATGTCAAAATGAAAGGCGTGAAGGTCATCGCGGCCGATAACAGCCCTAACACTGATGGCATTCACATCCAATTGTCGTCAGATGTCACCATCCTCAACTCTAATATTCAAACTGGTGATGATTGCGTGTCCATCGGCCCTGGCACCACTAACATGTGGATTGAAAATATTGCATGTGGACCTGGTCATGGAATAAGGTATATTATTATTATTATTATTATTATTATTAGTTTAATTCTTTCTATAAAATTTTAAGTATACTAGCTGTTCTATTTTACTGACTTAATTAGGAGTTTTAAGAAAAATATAACAGAATAGTCATTAATGAAGTAGGATGGGATGAAGTGGAATAGAAAGAAGATAAGTTATTTTTGAATGTTTACAATAATTATTAATGATGTAACTAATTATTTTTCAATATTACCCTTATACATTATTTCTTTTAATGCAAGCATAATAAAAATTAAACAAAAATTAAATAAGTAATTAAAATCAAAGCCATATCAAACTCCTAATCTGAAATACTTTGAAAAATAGAGAATGTTGAGTGGGTTGGGTTGACTTAGAAACCCACCTAATCCGTCCTAATCTATTATTTAAAAAAATCTATTCAGTGATTTGTATTTTTTCCTCTCCCACTCCATTTTCTCAATCAAGACCTTAGAGATGCTGGTATTAGTTTTGTTGTTCATATGGGTTTTTTTTGTCAGCATTGGAAGCTTAGGGAGGGACTTGAACGAAGCTGGTGTACAAAATGTGACAGTTAAAACGGTTACATTCACAGGGACTCAAAATGGCGTTAGAATAAAGTCATGGGGGAGGCCCAGCAATGGATATGTGAGGAACATCCTCTTTCAGCATGCAATCATGGTCAATGTCCAAAACCCCATAGTAATAGACCAAAATTACTGCCCAGAGAACAAGGGTTGCCCTGATCAGGTGAGTGAGTTTCTCAAAGGTGTTTTTGGAATTCGATGTTTGATCTAATGGGCCATTTGGGCCTAACAAAATTTATTTAAGGATACATTTGTTTCAGCGAAAAATATTTTTCTTTAAAAATTGTTGAAAACATTTTTAAAAAAATTATTATTTTAACAACATAATAAAAAATGTTTATTTAATATATTATATGAAAAACTATTTTCTATTATTTAAATTAGAAGTTATGGTTATCCTTAGACTGTGACTCAAGTTCAAGTCTGAATATGAAACTTAATTTGAATGTTGAGCCATAATGAAAGTTAAAGGTAAAGCAAAAATTAGGACTTTTAAAAGGTTGGAGTTTGAAGTTGATAAAATAGATAATAATATCTACTTAAAAGTCGTTTTTCATTCTAAATTAAAATTGTTAATTTTTTTTAACTTTTAAAGATTTTTCGTGACCAACTTTTCTTGAATTAAACAATAGAGTTAGGCAGTATTTTCAAAAATCAATTTTCGTCAAAACAAATAAACCCTAAAAAAAATGAAAATAAAGAATTTTATAGAAAAAATTATTAGGCCATTTATTTTCTTGCAGCAACAGCAGAAACTAGCTTATAGTGAGTTGATTTATTCTTTTTTGCTTTGCAATTGCCTTGTCCAAATAGGTCTCTGGGGTGAAAGTCAGTGACGTTACATACCAGGACATTCATGGAACATCTGCAACACAAGTAGCTGTGAAATTTGATTGTAGTTCTAAGTACCCATGCAGTAGGATAAGGTTAGAGGATGTGAAGCTTACTTATAAAACCCAAGCTGCCCGAGCTTCGTGTAACCACGCTGGCGGAACCGCCTCGGGTTCAATTCAACCGGAGAGTTGCTTGTAGGGCACAATGGGCTACAAACCATGCACTAAGTATTATTAAGATATACAAATAAGAATCACTATCTTTGTCCTCAAACCTATAGGACAAGATAGGGACACTGTGTTAGTGTTGAGTTATAGCGCAAGATGATGAGACAAAATTTATCGCTTGAGCCAGTGGCGATTGTAGCCCATTGGGCTATAGTGGAGCTCGGCCTTGCAATGGGTATGGGCCATAGAATATCCAAATATCTATGGCAAAAATGTATCTTTTATTAAAAGTATATATATTGGATGAGCATTATATAACTCTTGTTTTATCTCCAATTAAATTGGTCCACATAGTGTACAATACATTATGGATCAAATCGACCTCTAAATTGGTTTAGATCGTTCAATAGGGTGAACTACAGGTATGTTTCTCACATTGCTTTTTTTAGTTTTAATAGAACAAAACTTATAATTAGAAAGCAAATTGTGTCGTCGAAATAATAGGAAAAGAACAAAAAACATATTTTTTTATAAATTATATCTATAAAAAAAGTCTGTCTGAAGAGAATAAGTTGGCTGCGCACTCAAATTTGTCAATAAAACAAAGGATCTAGCAACTAGTAATGGTTGGTATAGGAAACCTGCAATTAGAGAACATGATGGGATCCATATCCAATATTACTACAATAAGACAAATAAGGTTCCATGATCTTTAGCACTTGGTAATCACGAAATGTTGGATTTAATTATTAATAATTAGGTGGATTAGCATTAATCCAGTTATTTAGAATTAATAAAAGATTATAAAGGATATTAATTTGTGAGTATTAATCAGCACTAGACCAATTGATGGATATTGTACATGAGCGTGAATGATAGTAGCGCAACATCAACGGGACAAAACTAGTAAATACAATGATACTTGAGTGATCTTAGACTATGCCACAAGCAAGCGGCTGATGAAATTCAAAGGCATCTTCAGGATACCAATGATAATATGTTGACTTATTTATCGGCGATCCAATACTCTTGAAATAGTTGGATAAACTGACGCCGATTATGGAGGCTACATAAATGATAAAAGATATACTTTTGGATACATCTTTATAATGATTGATAGAGATATTTCATGGAAAAGTGTCAAACATATACTAACAGTTTCTTCATTGATGGAGGCAGAATATATAGCATATTATGGGGCCACTTGTTATACAATTGTGAAATTTTGTTTCAGCATTAGGAATTTTAAATTCCATTTTGAGGCCACTGAAATTGTATTGTGATAACTTTGTAACTGTATCTTTTTCTAAGAACACAAGAAGTACTTCTTGCTTTAAACATATTGTTATCAAGTTCTATTTTGTTAAAGAGAAAGTTGTAGAGTCTCTCATTGCTACTAAATAGATGCCTACAGCCAACAAGTTGGCAGACTTACTTACGAAAGGCTTACCCATATGTGTGTTTCAAAAGCATGAGTCCACATGGGATTGTTGGAAGCCTAGATTCTTTGAATCAGTGAGAGTTTGTCATTCTATGTTATAAAATATTGGTATGTTTTGAGGATTTTTTATGATTTATTTATATATATAAATATGCATAACATGATTGTCACTTTAATTATTATGTTATTGTTTGACAAAGTGACAAGTTAAAAGGAGACATCAATCTTGACATTAATCTTGTTATGCATAATAAATGATATCATTATGTTTGTAAATGACTAGACCTGATTGTAAATAATATTTGTATCTTGTCGATATAATATTATGCATGATTGTTTTAGCTATGTAAAGTCCAACATATTATATATATTTTAATTATACTGTCCAAGTGGGAGATTGTTGGAATAATTTTATATATATAGACTAGTATAATTAAAATATTATTGTGACCATAATGGAATATTTAACTGGCTTGAGATGCATGGATGTACCTTTATTTGTTTTTAACTTGCCAATTGGATTAAATTCTATTATGAGACTCAATAATATTTCCAAATAATTCTTTATAAGAATAAAAATGATGGAGATATTTTCTTGGTAATATGTTGTGTTGGTAAGGTGTAATATATTTGTTTTTATCCTCTATGCACTTAATACCAACATACTCTCTCTCTTTATATTGGTCTTGGTCTTCTGTGGAGATAAGCAAGTCTTGGTCTTCTTGGTAGTTTCATATAGGAAAACTTACATGGGAAGATAAAAAGGCTTTATAAGATTCATATACGATGACCAAGTGAAATAAGGCAAGGGAGAGAAGGAAAACATGAAGTCTCAACCTTGTTAAAGGAAGTATCCGTCTATCCTCTTGCTTTCTTGCTCTCTCTTTGTGTAGAAATTTGTAAGACTGAAGCAATTGTGTTGAAGACGGGTGTTGAAGATTTTGTGGAGGTAACTCTGAATGTTTTATTTATTTTGCCTTAAATAAAATGAGTGATCTTGATATTTCACCATCTTAATAATTAAATTCAACATTCTCCCACTTGAATAGCATTAGTCAGTTTTTAGAAACAATGATGAAAATAAGTTTTTAGAAATAAAAGGATCAATATAGCCATAACAGGAATATTAATTGTAAGTCAAGCACATTTTGACCAACAATCTAGAAATGAAACACAAGCCTTTAAACATGCAAAAGATTGTATTCAACAGGAATAAATTATCATACATGTCAATAAACTCATATCTCAAATCTAGAAACAAAAAATATGGAATGTTTCACAGGAAAAGCGTAATTAATCATGACAAAATAATATATACTATTCCCGAATAAATGGTCAATGCATTCCAAGAATGCTATCAAAGATACAACAAAATTATCAATATGCCATAAATTTATAAACAAATACATCATATGGCAAAACAAGTGATCCATTTGTATTTCAAAATACATAGCCAACATATACATGAGTTCCGGCTCCCAGTAACCCAAAACATCAAAAGATGTAAGTAGGCCCATATCAATTATATGATCCTTTTTGCTTAATTAGGCCTATCATAATAGTGAGCATCTCTAGGATTTATTTGTCCCTATTCACACTACGCACACGGTACTATCATTCCTGCTATGATTTAGGCTTGGGAAAGCATTTTCAAGAATCGAACATGCTCACTCTCGTTCACTTGTCTATCCTGGTAGCCTTCTAATATGACTCATGACAATTTACATTACTTGAGGGGCGTTTAGAGGATTTGAACACGTGACATGTTAGTCACTGCTTGAACCTCTTAGCCTTCTGAGCCCATAACAAAAGCAATATCAGGGCGTATACATACTTGAGCATACATAAGGCTGCAAACAGTATATGCATATGAGATAATTTTCATTTCATCTCCCTCTTTATCATTCTATGGACATTGAACCTTTGAGAATCTATCACCTTTAACAATTGGTACCTTTCTAGGAGAACAAGATTACATATTGAATCTTTTAAACTTGATCAATGTAAATAATTGTTTTGTCTCATGCAATCGATCAGTATCATGAGATGTGGCAGAATGTCATCGACATACAAAATAATAAATATAAAACTGCTCCCAATGACCTTCATGTATATACACTGATCAACAACATTCTCAATTTTGAAAGCCTTAGCGGCTTAAATGGCACATTTATTCTCAAAGCCAAGTCCAATTACATAATAATCAAATTCATCATAAGAGATTCAACCCATTGTTTATGATTTGTCCCATTCAGTATCAAAATGGCAAAAATTTGAGCATTGCTCAAAACTGAAGGAAAAAATATAACAATAGAAACCTTTTCTCATGTTCAAATATGATCAAATAATTATTGCTATTTCCTTCAACTTTTCTATGATGCATTAAAAGAAAATCAGCATCATCATGTTTGCTAGAGTTCATTAAGTGATATAGAACTCTTTCGTAGGTAAGAACAATATGTTAGATATCACAATCATATACATCAATCCACTACTGATAGGATAGTAAAGATTGTGTGATTCATAATATTTTTAACATATTTTCTTCACCAAACTAAGCATCCCACCCAATAATAAAATTAAATACAGGATAATTAATTATTTGTATGGATCTTAGTATTATAATCTTAAATAAAGAAATTAAATTTCTCTATCATTCAATAATTTGATATGCTTAATCTTGCGACAGGCAAGAATGTAAGCGTTCACAATTGTTAATTATAATTATAATCATGTCATAGAAAATTATGCATAATCAATTTATAATGTGGCATACTATACTTTAAAAGACAATCAAGCATTCACAATTTATAATATGGCATACTATGCTTGAAAAGACAACATTACATTGCCTTTAAGTCACGATTAGCAAATTAAAAATTGAGCAAAAAAAATTATTTTTATTGGGCCTTGAGGTAAACGACATGTTGTTTTGGGCAACCCCCAAACAACACGTTGATTTGGCCAAGGCAGCTACGTCTACAAACACCAAAACGACTTGTTGTTTACTGACAGGGCAAAACGACTTGTAGTTTTAGTCGTCTTCCACCTTCAGCTGGAGAGCATGGCTGGTCGTGGGTATTCAAGCCGACCTGCTTGAAAACACCTCTTTCGGCCATCGTTTTTACCCCAAAAATTACAGTTTTGCTCATTTTTTTAATTTTCTTTTGTTCTATAACAATATTTTGGCCTAAAAATAGTGCAAAATATTCAGCATAATAACCCAAAAATAGACGTTCAACGCAGCTTCAAAAAAGATTATTTTTGGGGCCAAAATCTTGCATAAATATTTGCAAAAATACTCCAAGATGAAGGTTTTCATGTTCAAAAAATTGTTTTTCAATTCACTTGGGTCATAATAGGAGTTAATCTTATAACCAAATATGGGTATGAAACCCATATTAGTAAAACTCAAAAAATGACTCCTTCAACAAAAACCACCAGCTTTAAACCTCAATCAAATGAGTAGGCTCTGATACCAATTGTTAGAAATATTTTCTACCATCACACAGTATAAAACAACAAGATGGTGAAATATCAAGATCACTCATTTTATTTAAGGCAAAATAGATAAAAAAATTCAGAGTTACCTCCACAAAATCTTTAACACCTGTCTTCAACACCTTTGCTTCAGTCTTAAAAAATTTTACACAGAAGAGAGAGCAAGAAAACAAGAGGATAGATGGATGCTTCCTTTAACAAGGTTGAGACTCCATGTTTTCCTTCTCTCCCTTGCCTTATTTCACTTGGTCATCGTATATGAATCTTATAAAGCCTTTTTATCTTCCAATGTAAGTTTTCTTATACGAAACTACAAGTAAGACCAAGACTTCCTTATCTCCAGAGAAGACCAAGACCAATAAAGAGAGAGAGTATGTTGGTATTAGGTGCATAGAGGATAAAATCAAATATATTACACCTTACCAACACAATAGATTACCAAGAAAATATCGCCATTATTTTTATTCTTATAAAGAATTATTTAGGAATATTATTGAGTCTCATAAGATAAATTGAATTTATACAATAGGCTAGTTAAAAACAAATTAAGGTGCATCCATGGACCTCAAGCTAGTTAACTAATTTGTCCATCCTCAAATTGTCACAATAATATTTTAATTATACTAGTCCACATATATAAAATTATTCCAACATGAAATCCTTGCAATAGAAGAGAGATATCACATTGAAGAGCTTGAAAGTTGAAAGGAGCTTGCACTTTATTTGTTCACCACTGCACGTGTTGATTATTATTGGCAAGAATAAGAAGATGGTCCTGTGTGCACCTGCTAAAAAGGATAAAATTCTTTTGGTGCCTTCCAAAATAGCTTGTGAGGAACAAATACTTGGATGCCTTCTGAAGTTGTAAACTTTAGTAAGAACATAATTTTTTCAAATAAAAATGAAGATGTATTTTTTTATTGAAAGACATCTTTTTGCAATGAACATCTATACTATATATAAAAGTTGAGTATACAATTTAATTATATGCCATGTGTCTAATAAAAGAATCAATTTTTTATATATCTAAAGGTGATATAGGAATTTCCTAAATTATCATAACATTTGTAATGTATTAAAAATTAGTTGTTTTAAAAGCAAAACCTTTTCATTAATGTATATCTATTGTTGACATAAGAATGCATCTATTAAATTGACTAAATTATCTTAACCTTGACATTACAAATTCATAATTCAATTCATATATGATTTTGTTAATATTTAATCCATTTAATTTGTGTATTACATGAAAGTAGTTTAGGGAATTCTTTTCTGCACATTTCATTGATAAACAAAATGTACAAGAGATATACTACATACAAGAAGAAAAATGTTTTTAAGCTTTACAAACTACCCTAAGTCAAAAGGTCAAATATGTTTGAGTCCTAAGAATACCAACTCACACTAACACTCACCCTCAAGATGATGCAAAGATGTCTTGGATGCCCATCTTGTCCAGTGAGTTGTAGAAGACTTTGTTTGAAACTGCTTTTGTAAGGGTGTCAGCCAATTGATCTTCAGATTTACAAACAGAAATTGAATAACTTTGTCATCTAGGTTTTGTTTGATGAAATGTCTATCCACTTCAATGTGTTTGGTACGATCATGTTGAACCGAGTTATGAGAAATATCAATTGCTACTTTGTTATCACAAAACAAGTTCATCTCTAAGGTGGGAGCCATACCAATCTCGGTCAAGAGTCTTTTGAGCCATAATAGTTCACACAATCCTTTTACCATCCCCCTGAACTCGACTTTAGCACTAGAGAGAGATACAACCTTCTATTTCTCACTCCTCTAAGTTACTAAGTTACCTTCCACGAAGGTAAAATAACCATATGTGGATTTTCTATCACCAATACTCTCTGCCCCGTTTGCATCTGTATACCCTTCTACTAAGTAGTGGTTATTTTTTGTGAACACTAGCCCTTTGCTGGGAGAGGACTTAAGGTAGCGAAGAATGCATACTATAGTAGTCATAAGTTCCTCACTTGAGTCGTGCATGAACTGACTTACAACACCAACGGCATATGTAATATCTGAATGGGTGTGAGATAAGTAGATTAACTTACCCACTAATCTTTGATAGGTGTCTTTGCTAGTGGGTACTTAGTCTGCTTGGTTCATGAGTTTATGGTTCTAGATGATAGGTGTATCTGTAAGTTTGCACTCCAATAAACCCACTTTAGACAGTAGGTATAATACATATTTCCTTTGAGAAAGGAATATTCCTTGTGATGACTTGGCTACCTCAATGTCTAAGAAATATTTGAGTCCTCCAAGGTTCTTCTTCTCAAAAATTATGAGAGCTATTATTTTCCTACCTTTGTGTTTCAAGAACAAAGTATGGTCTAAATTACTTTGTTGGAAACCATAGTTTTTCATAGCCAAGCTAAAGCGACTAAACCACATTCGAGGAGATTGTTTTAGCCCATATAGGGCTCTTTGAAGTTTGCAAACATTTTAGTTTTATGAGATGCAGTATATCCTGGGGGGATATCCATGTAGACTTCTTCATCAATATCATCATGAAGAAATGCATTCTTTACATCAAATTGATGTAATGGCCAATCTAGATTAGCTGCAAGAGACAACAACATTCTGATAGTATCCAGTTTTGCAATAAGTGATCAGGTTTCTTGGTAATCCGCACCATATGTTTGTGTATATCCCTTCACAACTAACCTTGCCTTGTATCTTTCAATAGATCCATCAGCCTTGTATTTGATGGAGAACACCCACTTACATCCAACTGTTTTCTTCCCTTTTGGTAAAGGAATACGAATCTAGGTTTCATTTTTGTGAAGAGCCTCCATTTTTTCTTTTATTGCACCTACTCACATTAGATCTTCTAAGGTCTCTTGAATCTTGTTTGGAATATGATTCGAGGACACATTGTTGGAAAAAACCTTGAGAGGTTTTGACATTTTTTGAGTATATACATATTGTGTAATTAGGTATCTGGATCTCCTCTCTATAGAATCTGGGGAGTATCTATTTGGTGGTTTCTCACAGTTATGCCTGAAAGATAAGTAATTCATAGAATCCTCATTGTTAATAGATGATGTAGGGAAAAGGTTTACCTCAGGTGTATTCTCAGGAAAAGGGCTTTCAAGTGGTTCTAATGAGAATGGAGGTTCTGTTTTTGTAGTAGGGAGTTTTGTTTCTGTGTTCTCACTTTCTTTAAGTTCTGGTTATACCAAGTTGTCCTCAAAGTCCAATTCCACCAATTCTGCTATTCATCCAGCTTTTTCTCCTAAAGAGTATAATTAGAAACTAGTGGAAGAAAAAACATCTTAGATTCCACAAAAGTGACATCCATGGTGATGTATATCCTTTTTGTAGCTGGGTTGTAGCACTAATACCCCTTCTGATGAGTAGCATATACCAGAAAAACACACTGAATAGCACAAGGATCAAGTTTGGTACGTTGATCCTTGTGGATATGTACAAAAGCAATACACCTAAAGATCCGTAAAGGAAGGTTCAGACTTGATGGCAAGGATACATGGTGAGATAAAGTCTTAAGTAGAGTATGAAACTATAGGACCTTTGTGGGCATGCAGTTCATGAGATGAACAGCTATAGTGACTACAGTATCCCAATACTTGCTAGGTAAGTTTGCCCTGATCAAAAAAGCACGGGCTGTTTCTACAGGTTGTGTCTATTTTTTCATTTAGCCACACCATTTTATTATGGTGTTTGGGGGCAAGAAGTTTCATGGATAATATCATGGTCTATGAAATAGGTCCTAAGTTTCGTATTAACATATTCACCCCCATTATCTGAACAAAAAATCTGGACTTTTGCAGAGTATTGGGTGATAATCAGAGTGTGGAAGGATTTGAACACACTAGGTACCTCACTTTTATGTTTTAACAAGTACAACCAGCACATATGAGTACAATCATCCATAAAAATCACAAACCAACAAGTACCATACATTAAAGGAATTGGGGAAGGTCCCCATACATCAGAGTGAATTAGTACAAAAGGAACATCACATTTAGAGGTACTTATACGAAAAAGTACACATGGCTCTTTGCCAAAATACAAGTTTCACATTTCAAATTCAAATCATCAACATGTGACAATAGTTCAGGAAATAAATGTTTCATATAGCTAAAGGATGGGTGTCCTAACCACTGATGCCATAGCCAAATCTGTCTTTCCTTTTTACTGGTGACCTAGTTTATGACATTTGTTTTCCCATAGTTGAAGTCATCCATGTAATACAACCCCCCTCTCTTAGTACCACGCCCAATGATTTCCTTGGTGAAATAGGTAGAAAGCAGTGTACATTAGAACACAACAATTTAATTCTTTAGTAACTAGTTCCATGGACATAAGTTTGTTAGACAGAGATGGAACAAGTAATGTATTAAAAGGATATAGTGATGGTGAGATAAAAACGGTTCTAGTTCCGATAACTGGATAAGTGACACCATTGGCATTAGAAACACTAGTTGTCCAAGGATGAGAGTTACCAATGAAATCACTTAGAGCAAAGGTCATGTGATCAGTTGCCCCTAAGTCAACTATCTACCCATAGATGCCATCTTGGTTGTTGCTAAGTAACCCATAACCAGAATTACCTTGGCTAGGATCACCTTCTAATGGGTTGTCTTCGCAGCTTGTGAATGATAGATCTGTGTTTGTTGTTATCATGGCTGCCTCGGCATGTGTTCCGCTGTTACCAGCTTCCCATTGTTTTCTTGCTTTGAATTCATCCCACCATTTAGGGTATCCATGTAATTTGAAGCATGTTTCCTGGGTATGTTTGGGATTCTCACAATGAGTACAACCACCTACCTTAGACATAGCCTGGATTTTCCTATTTCAATACCAGTTGGTCCAGGTTTGCTCTGTTGAAGGGTCAAGGTTTTCAGTTTCCTAGACTTAAGCCTCGTGGGTCTGTGGCGGCTCTTAAAGTCTGTTCAGTACTAGTTATCATCACCACCTGTCTAAGGTTTTCCCTTCGAACATAGGCATAGGCTTGGTCAACAGTAGGAAATGATTGTAATTGTAACACATTACTCTGAATTTTATCAAGTCTATCATCCAACCCATCAAGAAAGATATAAACTCTATCTTCTTGAAGACTAGAGTTGTATTTCTGAATATCTTTAGGATATTTCATTAGATTAGAACGGCAAAAATCAATTTCTCTCCATAACCCTTGTAGATCATTGTAATACTTTTCAATGAGTCCTCCATTCTGTTTTAGTTTCATAACCCTTTTCTTCAAATCATACACTTTTACAGTGTCAGAACCTTCAAAATAAGTGGTAGCAATACAATCCCATACCAATTATGCGGTAGGGAAACACATAAAATTACCAATCAGAGAGGAGTCCATTGTGTTAATAATCCAACTTCTGACAATGGAATTTTTAATTCTCCATTTCCTAAAATTAGGATCTGTTGGTGCAGGACCATTGATGTACCCCAACTTATCTCTTCCAGCAATATACATCTCAACAACTTGGGACCATAGAGAATAATTTGTGCCATCCAATTTGATCCCCAGTTTTGCATTCGGTGGGTCATAGCATGGATTTGGGGTTGGGTTTTAATGTTTGGGACATCATGGTTGTCATCTTTGTAGGTAGATCATCAAGGATAGGGTCCTTTCTTCCTTGGGATTCTTCTTCAACAAAATTAGGAGTTATGTCAAAGATGGCTTCTTCCATTATTCCATCAGCATACAACAAGGTAGGTATGTGTTTTTTCAAGGATGGGTCATGGTAGATAGTTGGCAAAAGGATGGGTAGTCTTCCTTAAATGGTTCCTAGACAGTGGGTGGTCATCTCCCTTGTTGTAGAGCAGCAAAAGCGTCGAGTCTCCTTCAAATGGGTCTGAACAAAGGGAATCGTCTCCCTTGTTACAGATCCCTGAAAACAAGCATAAAAAAAATGTCAGGTCTTCTTCAAATGGATTTGAACGGAGGGAATCCTCTCCCTTGCTACAGATTCACAAAGACAAGCAAGAAAAAAATGTTGGACCAGCAGTGTACTGGCATTCTCAAACAGAGGTTGACGTCTTCCCCTGTTATGGACACAACAATAGCATCGGAGAAGCTAGAATCATGGTGAAGGAACCAACAGCAACGTTGGAAAAAGCTTGGATCGACGTTGAGCTAGCGGTGAGTGGCAGCAGCGGCATCCCTAGGTTGAACGCTCTGATACCATGACAGTAGTTTGGGGAATTCTTTTTTGTGTATTTCATTAAAAAATAGAACGTACAAGAGATATACTACATACAAGAAGAAAAACGTTTCTAAGCTTTACAAAACTACCCTAAGTTAA
>JASKGM010068798.1:0-16457 GCA_034509205.1 Ceratonia siliqua
CAGAAATTAATTACTTCCTAGAATTCTTATGACCATCAAGCTTATGATAGTATGCTAAAGCTAAATGCTCCGCATCAGCAGAGCAAAGTGATCTGCATCAAAGACCCACACAGGAAATAAACTGAAAAATAGGAATAGGAATATGAATATGAATAGGAATAGGAATATCCAAACAAGGGATAAAATCCCTATCTGAAAAGTTAAAATCCCAATTGAAAAAATCATGATCCTTAAATTATAAACCCTATTTCCCATTTTACAAAGTTATCATAAATTAATATAATTATTATTTTTCTTCTCATAATGCATTATTCTCTATTCTTGTCAATTATGATTTTGTTTTTTGTTATTCCTCCCTATTGTTATTACCAAGCAAACTCTTTGGTGTGGTACAAGGCAATACTCCAGTGCTATATAGTTGATTGTTTGCTTTTTTTTTTGGGTCTTTTACTTGTCTGTGTTCATTAGGTTTTTAAGATAAAATAATTGGAATGAATATTCATTTAAATGGAGTTTTTTCTTACTGTATGTTTTTGATGATTAATTTTGTGTTCCATTTACAGGTCATCTCGTTTGTTCATTTTTCAAGGACCATCTGATTTGATGCTTCCAGTAAGATCTAGATATATATATTTTTTTAATTCTATTTTTTACTCCTTTTTCTTCCTACCAGTTTTGACCATTTAGTATTTGCCTATGTGTCTTAGTATCCTTGTGCATGGGGTCAATGAGTTGGGCACACATATCCTTTCTAATGATTTCTTTCTGCAATTCATTGCAGTACTTCTTTCTAACTTAAATTGCCCATTTTTATGGTTATTGATATTAGCAATTACTTTCTTTTCAAAGTCTACAAAATTTCAGATGATAGGATCAGCCCTGAATCAAAGAGCTATGGAATTGGAATAGAAGGGAACGATCTATTAAATTTTTCCAGCTTACTATTTCTAATGTTGCATATAATATGTTAAATCTTCACTCAATTTAGAACTTCTGTGGCCATTTGTTCATGCACATTCTTCTAACCGAGTAAAACTTTATTTTCGAGTTGTTGATTCATACTTGGGCACTAAAGATTTATGGCTTCTTTTCCCAACCTTCTATCATAAGTAATATAAATTATATGTTATGTTAGGCACCAAGGGTGAAAGAAGGGCATTGATTGGAAGGGGAAAATGATTTTACTTACTATCTGAGAAAGAAAATAAAGAAGTAAAACTAGGCAATAAAACTGTCCATGTAAAGAAGCTCTGCGAGAAACTCCATTTAACTCCATGGAAGATAATTTTTTATTTTGAAATAGACGTTTACAGGAGAATAAATTTTTTAAATTGTTTTAATGCTTTTCTTTTTTTCCTAAAATGTTGAAGTTTCTTTGTGGAGCTCCTTCCTACAATAAATTTCTTGAAGCATTTTTTTCCACATGAGATTTGAACCAAGGACAACGTGATGTGCCCATATTTATTTTAGTCTATGTGAAAGTGAACCTGTAAATTTGTGCTAACAAAGAAACACTCATTACACTCGGGGTGAAAAATTTCAGTTCTAAAATTTAATTTTGTACCCTATTATTTTCTATGGGAATTTTGAAAGAGTCCCCGCCCCCCTCCTTTTCTTTAATGTCGTTGTAATTTTCTTATCAAATTATTACTTCAATACAAATTATTACTTTTTTGTGTTGCATTTATACATATTTTGATATTGTTGTTGTTTGTGGTTTTATTTTGTAGGAACCTGACTTGAAAATTATGAGAGAAGTGAAGATGCACGAGGAAATGCTAGACCGGGAAGCGTCACTTCAACGAGCAAGACTGGAAGCATCTCTTGCTGATGGTATTTCATGGGGCATGGGTGAGGATGCTGTCGAGGAAGATGAGGTCTGTGGAAGTTTGTAGTAGTGCCATATATAGTATATGATCTATTCAGATTTTATTTTTCTTTGAACTACCTTTTATCTGATTAATTTTGTATGTTCAAAACCTACATTGTGAAAACTTTTGAGTTTACCATTTTTGTTTTCTTGCTCATTGATATGGTGGATTTAAATTAAATGTCAGGATGATGCTGATGAAGTAACATGGCAATCATATAAAGGACAGCTTACAGAAAAGCAGGAAAAAACCCGAGAAAAAATAATAAAAAGGATGGAAAAGGTGAGTGGTACTCATTTTTAAATTTGCTGTCTTATACTGTGTTTTTGTATTATATTCACAACAATATTAAATGTCATAAAACGGCTTATAAATATGAAACACTATGTGCTTGTATTATTAAATTCTATTATTTTGTTTCCAATTCCAAGGACTACCTAGCGGTTTCATGTCATCTTGATGATGATTTTTTAAAAAACCATTGTTTATGGATCTGGTCAATCTCATGGCTAGTGCTGAACCAGTCTAGTCTATTGGTTCAAACCTAGTTACTAGCTCCTCCTTTTTTCGACCCAGAAAGAGATCAATTTTGATGCGCGAGTTTTGTCTCTTCTTGTGCTTTTGAGTCTGGCCTTTTTGACTGAGATATGTCTTGAGCAATCGGAGAAGCACTTTGATAAACAGATTTTATCTTGACTGACTCAATTAAGGTATTAGTGTTTGTTCTATTAGACAACAAAGATCGCATTTTTTTCACTTCGTTCAAATAAGAGTTGTACCCGTACGGAATTCTTCTGTTTCTCAGTATGATCTCTATCATCATCTCTATTCCCTTTATCAATTCTCCTATCTAGTCGGTTCTTGTTTCAATTTGACTTAAATACACACGAGGCACCATCTGGTGCATGTGAAAGCATTCCTTGTGTGAGTTTAAGAGAAGTCTTGTATAGTTGCACTTGTGTTGAAACAATTTTAAAATATGTTACTTTCCATATTAGCCATATTAATTAGATAAATAATACCTTCCACTGTACTTATGCCACTTTTCTTTGTGCAGATTGGTAATATGAAGAAAGAAATAAATGCTATACGTTCTAAAGACATTGCTCAGGGTGGATTAACACAGGGTCAACAGACTCAGATTGCCAGGAATGAGCAAAGGATAACACAGGTAGTTTTGGAGAAAATAAATAAGACAAGGACTTTGTATCTCCCTCTCCTCACCATATTCTGTGTTAGTCATATGTTTGAGAATTGATTTTTTTTTTATCATCATACAAGCTTGTGACAATTACTGATGTATGTTTTGTCACAAATTTGGATAGGTAATGGAAGAACTTGAAAACTTGGAAGAGACACTGAATGACAGTATTCAAGAAAGCATAGGTGCACGTAGTGGAAAGATATCTCATGGGAAGAAGAAAGGTGCAATGGATGATGAAGAGGAATATATAAGGTATACTTTTATAAGTGGAAGATATTGTTATTGGATACAGAAGGATGCCCACAAGATTAGACTATGAAGATCCTAACCACGTGATGGTGGTATAACCATGAACCATCCTTTATGCAAAATTGAGTAAGGCAGTAATCACATGGGCAGCCATATTGGTCCTTTTTATAATCAAACAATTCATTTAAGTCATTATTCCAATCTATTTTTGTAGAAAGATGATGTTCACCGGGTGTTTAGAAAAGGAATTTTATGTTGGAATAACTATGTATGTGAACTGTTGAAGGCTATTTTACTTTCTTGTATTCTCTTATTAGAAAGCTGTGTTCTTTTGGAGAGAGAAGTGAAATGTTTGAAGTAACTGCTTGGTTCTTCCTCATACCACATTTATAAAGCAATGCACCCAAACCAAAACACTAGTGTCATAACAATTCAAATTAGCACTGATTTGTTCAGTAGCTTTAAAAACCTTCCATCAGTCTATATGATATTGCTTTAACTTTTCACTGCAGTAATTACTTGTATTATTGTTCAGTGATGATGATGAATTTTATGACCGGACAAAGAAAAAGCCTTCTCACCTGAAGGCTGGTGACAACCAATCAATTGAAACCGCTGATACTCTTCTTAATAAAAAAGAGGCCCTCATGAAGGAAATGAGTGACAAGAAAGAGTTGCTTTTAATTGAGAAGAACAAAATGTCGTCAGAAAGTCACATGCAAGATGAAGTTGGTGATGCACTTGATGCTTACATGTCAGGGCTTTCAACTCAACTTGGTAAGAGTTTTTCTAATTACATATATAATGTTTACCGACTCCTAATTTATATTGAGGTACACTCTGTAGATTCTGCATTCTAGTGTGCTTATATTTGTTGTAGTTGTTTGCTTGCAATCATGTGTTCTGTTGATGTATGATCACATGTTATCCTAGCAAATGCTAGTGTTTCTTTTTTACACAGTTCTTATATCATTCTATGCAACATGGATCTTATATTTGAGATTCACTGGTAGCTATAAAGCATGGACACACCTATTTTCAAGTGTGTTAGCATGTCAGACGCATGTCGAACACCGACACTACCACAACACGTTGAGGACACATGTCCGTATGTGTCAAAAGAAAAACAAAAATATTTTTTAGGTTTTACATGTCAAGGTGTCAGTCAGTGCCATTGTTGTGTCCTGTTAGACAGGTAGATATTTGCTTAGTCACCTCACTGTTGCTGATTTCTTCTTTGCTGTCAGTATATGATAAAAGTGTGCAACTTGAAAAGGAATTGTCAACTCTTCAGTCTGAGCTGGATAGGATATGCTACCTGTTGAAGATAGCTGACCCAGCAGGAGAAGCTGCTAAGAAAAGGGAATTGAAAGTACAAGAGCCCAAGCCAAACAAATCTGAAGAAGTTGCCTCTATCATTAAGAAGAAACCACCTGTGGAGTCCCAGAAAAACAGTGAGCCTTGTGCAAAGGCGGATAAGAAGAAACCACCTGCAGAAACCCAGAAAAACAGCAAGCCTTGTGCAAAGGTGGATGGCGCCATGCAAGGAGGGAAAACTATAGATGCAACTGTGGGTGTTGACATGTCAGAAGCTGACTCTGACAAACTGGAGGTCGAGAATGTTGTATACACTGTCCCAAAGCCCCAATGGCTTGGAGCTGTAGGGGATAGAGTTATAGATGACACTCAACAACTGGCAGACAATCTGCATTTGCAAGAGATGGACGAGTCCAATCAGTTTATTGACTACAAGGATAGGAACAAAATTTTGAGCACTGATGGTGATGTGGAATCTAGTATTGAGTCTGCTGCTCCTGGTCTAATTCTAAGAAAACGGAAGCAAGTTGAGAAAACTGGAACAAATGATTATGATGCCTCTCAGCAATTGACTTCTTCCTCTACTGAACTTGTAGCTGAGGATGCTGTTGCACTGTTGTTAAAGCATAAAAGGGGATATTACGCTAATGATGAAGAGGGAGGATATGAAAACCAAGACGCATCAGATGCAAAGAATTCGATTAAAGAGAAGAGGAAACCTAAAAGAGTGCTTGGGCCTGAGAAACCATCATTTTTGAGTAGTGATACAGCTTGTGAAACATGGGTTCCTCCTGAAGGTAAGCACAATCAGGTTCAATATGCTGACTATGTGCTTGAATCCCCCTGTCCCCTCTTTTTTTTGGGGATGACAATGCAATCTTTTATTTTTTGCAGGGCAATCAGGTGATGGACGGACATCCTTGAATGACAAATATGGCTACTGAACTAGAGTTTTGTTCAACATTGCCCATTACAGTAATTAACACAGCTACATTCACCAAAGATTATTTTAATGAGGGAGTTGGAGGAGGCTTTTAGCCAGAACCTGATGAGCGTTTGTGGACCTGAATACACAGGGTTCCTTGTATGACCCTCGTTGACCTCCTGCCATTGCTAAGTTAAAGTCAAAGGATGATACAGTTTGTTGGGAAAAGGATAGCAGTAATGTTTTAACAGACATGGCAGGTTGATGCCTGTTATGTACAGCCACACGATGCGAGTAACGAGATACTTCTGTAAAAAGTAAATAGTGAGGCGGGTCAATAGATTCAAATTCAAGTTTAAAAACTAGTAAAGACAATTCTACCAGAAAAGAAAACAGATCAATGTACATTCTGTATGCTAGCGTCCCTAGAAAAAATGAAAGGCACTGTCTTGCTGTAATCGTAAAATATCTCTGTAATCATGAGAAAGCATTGTTAGGAAGCAGGCTTTGGTTAAGAAAATAGTAGTTGAAAATTAAGGGCTGGGATGCCATACTAATGCTTTGGTTTCTTGTAGGAAATTTGGGTAATTTTTAAGGTTTAAGAAATGACTCTGTTCCCTTTGCTAGTAACTTCCTGTTAATTCCTGTTGTCTACATTATTGTTATTCTGGTTTACCCCTCGACAAGTTCAGTAGCGGTATGATATTTTACCTCTCACATCAATTTAGTAAGAGACTAAGAAAGGAAGAACGATAAATTAGAATTTTTAAACATTCAAAAAGAAATTAAATGTTATTTTAAAAATAAGAAAGATATCCAATCTTATATTAATAAATTAAAATGAAGGTAAATATAATTATATACTATTAATAATTATATTAGTGTTTTAGGCCCAAAGTGCCCTCTTAGTAAGTGAAGTTTGCATATTCATTTTTATAGAAATTCTAATTTTTTTCATAAAGATTGTTTTTAGATAAAATTATTTTTAAATGTTTTGAGAAATATTATTTTTTAATGATATTATATGATTTTTTTTAGTGTTATTATAAGTTATCATTTTAAAATATTTTGATAATAAAAGAATAAATAAATCTCATGAGACATCATTAAGCAAGTCAAATTAACCTTTTCTTAATACCAAAAACAACTTGAAACTTTTACAAGAAAAAACCAAGATCTTAATGTCTGGCTCCCCTTGGTCATGAACTTGACAGCAATACTTCAAAAGGGAGACATGCCTCTATTTTCAGCGTGTGCGGATCCTAGCCTTTTCGGCTAGGATTCTTTGCACCTAAGACAAAACAAGTTTTGCCTAAAAAAAAATTGAAATAACATCTGATTTATCCAAATATTTTTGGATGTCTTAGATTTATAGAAAAGGAAGAACCCATTTCTAGCGGGAAACAAATTGTATAACTTAACTTTTACACTTTTGGTCAAGAGTGCAGAGTACTCGTAATAATATAATTAATTTTTTTAGAAAAAATAAAGTTTATTTGTGCATGCCATTACAATAAATTAAGATTCAGTCATGTCTTTAAAATGATCGGATGTTGAATACATAAAAACAGACGACCTCGATTAAAAGAAAAGAATTAAAAAAAATAAAAAACACTTAACAAATTGTGGCCGTCTATTTTTTTAATAGGCAGTTAAGATTTAACAGGACCGATCATGGCTGAATCTGAATTCCATTACAATGCACTAAATCCAATAACTTACTCGAGATTGTACTTTTTTATGTAAAATTATTGTGTTACAATAATCATCCTTTTGTCAATAAGCTACTTTTCACCTACTGAATTTTGTCAAGGAAAATATTATTCACAAAACAGAAGTTAAATACAGTTTTTTAATCAATTAAATTCTGACATGTAGATGAGCTTCTTTAGAAAGAATCAATGATGTAGTGCTAATTTAAAAAAAAAATCCCCATATAATATCTTTATTGAAAAACTTGATAACAAACACTATAAAAAAAAAAAGTTTACACAAGCTGACCAAGAGAGTACTGGCTGCATAGTCACACTATCACTATAAAATCATGTGATGCGAGTACACCAATTCAAACAGTTCTTTTCATATTTACAAGAGAAAAATTGTTCAAATACACAAATTTGCTAATCAAAATGAAGCTAAATAATGAGCACAATTCTGTGTTGATAATAAGATGGATTGCAGATATCGAGTTTATAATATGCATGGTGACTAGGGAGTAGAACTTCATCCACAGCTTTGACACTCAAATTAGTATTGATGCAATGCAGCACCTCATTCTTCACATTAATATATAGTAACTGAGAAAGCTTTCCCTGGAAACTTCCTGGTTGTGGGTTTAGATTCAAAAGTGCTTATCTCCTATAAGTACATTACATACCCTCAGAAACTTTACATTCTTCTGTACAGCAACATCCAAGGAGTTCAATAGTGAGTATACTTTACCATACTGCAAGGGTCCTCCTCAAGACTGAATTTTGTCAATAAGTTACTTTTCACCTACTGAATTTTGTCGAGGAAAATATTATTCACAAAACAGAAGTTAAATACAGTTTTTTAATCAATTAAATTATGACATGTAGATAAGCTTCTTTAGAAAGAATCAATGATGTAACCCCATATATCTTTATTGAAAAACTTGATATACACGTAAAAAATAATTTTACACAAGCTAACCAAGAGAGTACTGGTTGCATAGTCACATTATCACTATAAAATCATGTGATGCGAGTACACCAATTCAAACAGTTCTTTTCATATTTGCAGGAGAAAAATTGTACAAATACACAAATTTGCTAATCAAATTGAAGCTAAATAATGAGCACAATTTTGTATTGATAATAAGATGGATTAAAGATATCGAGTTTATAATATGCATGGTGACTAGGGAGTAGAACTTCGTCCACAGCTTTGACACTCTATTGATGCACTGCAGCACCACATTCTTCACATTAATCTATAGTAACTGAGAAAGCTTTCCCTGGAAACTTCCTGGTTGTGGGTTTAGCTTCAAAAGTGCTTATCTTCTATAGGTACATTACATACCCTCAGAAACTTTATACGTTCTTCTGTACAGCAGCATCCAAGGAGTTCAATAGTGAGTATACTTTACCATACTGCAAGGGTCCTCCTCTAGACTCTGGATGCCTTTGAAGATTAGATAGAGGCATTATAACAGGCTAACAGCCTCTATCATGAGTACTTTGAAAGATCTGTTGTCTTTGCCATGATCACATCTATAGATCAGATGTTGCCAGTAAGCCATAAAGCAAAGAATCACCAAGCCCTAGAAGGCTGCTGATCTTAATCAGTTGAAGAAATATGGTGACTCTAAAACATCCCTTAAGTTGAAGTCTCCCCGTTCAGGCAAGGGTGGGAATGTTAATGACGGGAAAGTCCTCTGGAAGCCCTCAAGTAACTGTTCAACAAGTGAATAGGTTAGAAATCTGGCAATAATGTAGAAATTCCAAAACAGCATAAGACATCAATTTCAAACTTGATAATATCAAATAAAATAAATGAAGACCCCACTCCTGGTTTCTTTACTTCAGCAAAGTTAACCTACGATACCATCCAGCATCATGTCAATTTATATACACGCACTTTGGAGAGGAAGGAAAAAAAGAGTTTCCCTACTCACTTAAGATTGACTAATTTTTCTCTTATCTTTATAAGCAACCTCTCAGCAGAAGGTAGAGTTCAAATCCCAGCAAATAGAGCACACTTTGGACAGAAGCAAGTAACCAAATAATTAACAAACGTTAATTACTCTAAATTTGGAATCCACAAAAAAAAAACAGAGAGAAAACTCTCTAAAGAAAATTGTAACTTTATTAATTATCAAAAAGTCTTATCTGAAATCTTTAACAGCAGCCTTTATAGGCACAGTATCCTAATTTAAATGAAAAATGACTCTTTAACCCTAATTTAAATGGCTAAGGACTCCTAAACTTAAAATTAAATAAATAAGAAATTACCTAGTAAGGGCAATTAGGCAATTCACAAAATAAAATAAATAACAAAACAAATAACAATTAAAAGGCATATGCTTTGTATGTGCTGCAATTAAAATATTATTAAAATATTAAGTATCATTGGGCCTAGGGCCTCCTCGTGGACTTCTTGTCCAAGTCTTCTATGTAGTTCATTGCTAAGCATTTTATATCAGTCTTCTTCATTTGAAAAGAACACGTCCTCAAGTTAAAGTTAAGATAAAGATACTCATGGTGATACTCAAACTCCTCGAGATATCCATGTCCGCTAGCAAATCAACAACATAAGCATTGCTATTGATCTTCTCCAGGATCTTGTAAGAACCATACTTCCTAGGCTTGAGCTTGTTGTAAGTACCAACCGGAAACTTCTCCTTGCGAAGGAAAACCATCAACATATCACCCTCCTGAAATTCCTTAAGGTGCCGATGTTGATCTGCGATAGCCTTATACTTAGCATTAGCATCCACTAATCTCTCCTTAACTTCGGCCTGTACCTTCTGAACCTGTTCTGCCATGTGCTTGGCTGCAACACTCTTTACCTGAGCTCTAGGTAGGCGTGCCAGGTCCAAGGCATGCCGTGGTGGATTTCGATACACCACAGAAAAAGGCGATCTCCCTGTGGTACTATAAGTTGCATTGTTATAAGCAAACTCGGCCTGGGGTAAAGCATGATCCCACTGTTTTGGTTTATTCCCACAGATACATCGAATCAAGTTACCCAAGGTCCTGTTGACCACTTCTGTTTGTGGATGAGCAGTGCTGCTAAACTTCAAGAAAGTATCAAACATTTTTCACATAGTTAACCAAAAGTGGCTTAGGAATTTCGAATCAGAAGTAATGGATTGTGGAACCCCATGTAAACAAACAACCTCCCTAAATAGTAGCCTGGCGATGTGAGATGCATTTGATGTCTTCCTGAATCAACACTTCACTGAGTTCGAGGTAGACCCAACACAAAGTCCATATATAAGTCCTCCCATATGTTATTCAACACCAATAAAGGAGTGTAAAGACCAGTGTTTAGTGACTGTCTCTTCTCTGTTTGACACACACAACACTTCTTTACGAAATTACCCACCTCCCTCTTCAACTGGGGCCAATAATACCTCTCCTCCAGGAGATTGATAGTCTTATCTCTACCTAAATGACCACCGAGGCCACCTCCATGTAAATCTCTGATGAGCTTCTCTTACAAATAAGTTCTGGGGATACACAGATGATTCCCACAGAATAGATAACCATCAAATATGTGATGCTCGCCCATGGGTTGTTTAGTCACACAAGTAGCCCAAGTAAACTAAAAGTCCCCATTTGTTGGGTATAGTTCCTTCAAGCATTTGAAACCCACTACTTCCTAACTCAGTGACCAATAAAGTTGTCTTGCTGCTTAGGGTATCCGCTACTCTGTTAAGGGCCCCTGACTTATGTTTGATGACAAAAGGAAACTTCTGTAGATAGATAAACCACCTGGCATGCATGTTACTCAAATGTTTATGGCTGTTCAAAAACTTTAGTGCCTGATGATCTTTATAGAGAATAAACTCCTTCTGTATAAGATAATGCTCCCAATGCTTCAAGGCCCTCACAACAGCATAAAATTCTTGGTCATATGTAGATCACTTCCTTCAAGCCTCATTTAAGTTTTTCACTGGAAAAGGCTACCTGTCTTCCCTCTTGGGATAATATCACTCTAATCTCAATACCACTGGCATCACATTCAACCTCAAATGTTTCTCAAATGATGGCAGGGCTAGTACAGGTGCACTACACAACTTCGTTTTAATTAAAAAGAAAGTCTCTTCTTCCTGCCCTCATCTGAACTTCCCTTTCTTCAAACACTTAATGATCGGAGCCATTATGAATTGAAATTCCTAATGAATCGTCGGTAAAATGTGGCTAACTCATGAAAACTGCGCACCCCAGTCACGATCTTCAGGGACGGCCACTCTTGAATCGCAGTGACCTTCCCTTTATTCACATGGATGCCACTAGCACTTATTACATAACCCAAAAACAGCAAGCTGTTAGTTAAGAAATCACACTTCTTGAGGTTAATAAATTCTTCTATAGTACTAGCAAAATTTTCTTCAAATGACCTAGATGTTCTTCCTCCTCTCTGCTGTAGATCAGAATGTCGTCAAAGTAAACCACTACGAACTTGCCAATGAAAGGCTTCAATACCTGATTCATCAGTCTGATGAAGGTGCTGAGTGCATTTGTGAGGCCAAATGGCATAACCTTCCACTCAAACAAGCCTTCCTTTGTCTTGAAGGCAATTTTCCACTCATTCCCTGGGCGGATTCGAATCTGGCAATAACCACTCCTCAGATCAATCTTGGAGAACAACTTCCCAGCATATCGAGCATATCATCTAAGCGAGGTATGGAGAACCTGTACCTCACTGTGGTCTTGTTTATATCTCGACTATCCACACAAATAAGCCAAGTCCCATCTTTCTTTGGCGTTAACAAAGTCGGAACGACACAAGGATTAATGCTCTCGCAGATAAACCCCTTCCTCAACAACTCCTCCACTTTCGCTCTCATAATCTCGCATTTCTTAAGGCTCATACGGTAATGTGGGAGGTTGGGCAAGGTTGCCCCAAGTACTAGGTCTATCTGATGTTGGATATCCTTCATAAGTGGTAATTTGTCAGGTAAATTGTCGAACACTAACTCTGGGAACTCCCCTAGCAACTGTTATACTCTACTAGGTATTTGCTTATCTGTGTCGTTTTGAATGCTCCCAACTAGTGTTTTTACCACTAATGCGTGAACTTCCCCAGTTTCCTTTGACTCAAGTTCAAACCTATGCTCATATGCCACTATTGTTAGTAAATTACAATTCTTCACTTTAGGAGTCTCTGGTTTAGAACTGGTGTACCTTGTGGGAACCAAGGCGATTTTTCGATCACCCCAAGTGAGCAAGTACACATTATCTCGTCCCCGATATGTAGCATATACATCATATTGCCAAGGCCTACCTAATAAGACATGATTAGCGTCCATGTCTATAACATCATATATAATTTCTTCCTTGTAATCCTTCCCAATCGAAATAGGAACCATGCAGACGTCGGATACTCTTACTGTCGATCCTCTCTGCACCCATCCAATGAGGTAGGGTGAGGGGTGTGGTTCTATAGACAGTCTTAGATATTCCACTAATTTCTTTGCGACAAAGTTATCACAGCTTTCATTATTGATAATTAGATCGCAAACCTTGCCCTCGACTCTGCACAGTGATTTAAAAATATTACGCCTCTGAGGTGGTTTGCCCTATTTAATAGAGCATAGGACTCGCTGCACAACCAGATTAATTCGCTCTCCTTCTTTGTCTACGCATCCAGCCACATCATATGCCTCATCATGATACACCAACTGATCCTCCTCTCCTTCAGAGTCCTCCTCTGATTTAACCAAGTTCACTAGTTTTTGCTCTGGACATTCATTAAAGCGATGCCCGAGTTTTCCACACCTACAACATCTCCGTGGGTAATTCGGTTTACCCCTATCTTTTCTGCTATTTCGGCTTTTAAAGCTATATTGTAGGCCTCTTCTACTGTTCAAAGAACCTACAATCCAATCCTCTCTCTAATACTGGCTCGCAAACCATGCATATACTAGGCTACTCGCTGATGCTCGCATTCATTCAAATTGTTTCTCACGGATAACTTGGTAAACTCAGCAGTATACTCCGTTATTAATCTATTTCCCTGTGTGCAATTCTGGTATAAGTGTATAACAGAAAGAGATGTTCATAATCTGGTGATAAAACCCTCCCATAAGTAATTGTTTCATCCTCTTCCAGGTATGGATTACATTATTTCCTTCACACCTTTTAGTTCTTTGCAACTGATCCCACCATACTGCGGCTCCACTCTTGAGAGGTAACAAATTTTACCATCCGTTCTTCCGGGACCTTCATCATCTCAAAGAATCTCTCAACCTCTGATACCTAATCAAGAAAACCTTCAATATGCATGTCTCCATAGAAATTAGGAATGTCAACTTTCAATCTATAGTCATCACAATTCCTATTTTGACCTCTTTGATAATGATATGCCCTATACTGGCCCCTATGGAATTCTTGATCATCATAATTTCTATTTTGGCCTCTCTGATAATTATCATGATCAAAATCAGCTTCTTTCTCAAATTCGAAGTCAAAATTTGTCATTCCCCTTTGATTCCTACCGTGAAAACCTTGTGTCCCATGTTGTTTTAATTCCTGAAAACCTCTTCCTTGGGCGTTTTGCCCCAGTACAGGGCCATTTTAGCCTTGATCGTCCCTTTCTATACCAGTATTTAGGGTGTTTGGGTTGTGGGCATGTCCCATGGCCCCTACGCCCATGTTAGCCCCTCTTCCATCAATTTTAAGACTCAATTCAGCCAGTAATTCGTGAATTTTGGCCAATTGCTGCCCATATAAATCAAATGTAGCCCAAACAGCACCCATCCCACGATCAACGTTAACAGGCCTTTCACCTTGTCCTCCGTGATTGGCCATCAAATCCCGACAAATCCGTGTTTTGATACTAATTGACGCAAAAAAAAGCAAGTAACCAAGGAATTAATAGACGTTAATTATTCCAAATCTGGAATCCACCAGAAAACAGAGAGAAAACTCTCTAAAAAAAAACTACAGCTTTATTAATTATCAAAAAGTCTTATCTGAAATCCTTAATAGCAGCCTTTATAGGCATAGTATCCTAATTTAAATGAAAAAGGACTCTTTAACCCTAGTTTAAATGACTAAGAACTCTTATCCCTAAAATTAAATAAACAAGAAATTACCTAGGAAGAGAAATTAGGTAATTCAAAAAATAAAATAAATAATAAAACAAAAAAAATAAAAGGAATGTGTTGTGCATGTGCAGCAATTAAAACATTAAGTATCTTGGGCCTAGGGCCTCCTCTTGGACTTCTTGTCCAAGTCTTCCAAGTAGTCCATTGCTAAGCGTTCTATAACACACTTTGATGTAGAACAAGTTGCCACGGCATTTCTAGATAAGCAGGATCATCAAAGGAAGTCTAGGAGATGATTAATTATGAATGTGCATTGAGCTTTGTTGTTGTTATGATGTTAGTTGCTGTTTTCTGTTTGTGATATATGTGTAGTGGTTGTTTGTTATTTTTATGTATTATGAGGGTAATATAGTCTGTCTGGTTAGTTGTTGAGGGCATCATAGTAATTTGCCCTTGTAGGACCCCTCCAAAAATACTTTCCGGATGTAATATTGAGCATTATTGCAATATATCAGTATTTTGGCTTCTGCTACAGTACCTAGGATATCTCTTGAAGGAATTCCGTGTGGAATTCTGCATATTCACCTGCATTTGCAAGTGAATCACGTTCTAGGCCTTCTTGCGTTTGCAAGTGGGTGTATTTCCGCTGACTACTCTGTACCAAGTGGTATCAGAGCATGGCTCATCCAAGGGAAGGAACCAGTGGCGGAGATGGAAGACCAGCACTACCTAGTGAGTCGACTAGGAGTGGTGACTCCGTGTGGGCTGCCATTGAAGCTCAATAGAGGACAATGGAAGCATACATGACCGAGCAACGGCACCAGATGGCAGAGCTGAGGTCCTTGGTGGCCGAACTAGGACTGAACGTGCGAGGGGAGCAATGCACGGTGCCGAGGGACCCTGAACAAGTCAAGGGGGTAATTTTTGTGCAACCCAATCTCCCACTGGCCGAATGGCAGCTAGATAGGGAAGGAACATAGCATTTCCGAATACTCCCAGCTCAGAGTCTGAAGGTTAGTTTCCTGTTAACCGGGGACAAAGAGATAGGGGTCAGGAGGATTATAAAATTAAGGCAGATATACCGACTTTTAATGGCAATTTACCTATTGAGGAATTTCTAGATTGGTTATCAGAGGTTGAGCGTTTTTTTGAAATGATGGAAGTTCCTAAAACAAAAATGGTGAAATGGGTGGCGTATAAATTTAAGAGTGGAGCAGCAGTCTGGAGGGACCAATTACAGCAAAATAGACGAAGACAAGGGAAACAACCCATTAAAACTTGGAGGAAGATGAAACAGAAATTAATGGCTCGATTTCTACCCCATGATTATGAGCAGCACTTGTTCCGCATGTATCAGAGTTCCGCTCAGAGAAGTAAATCAATAACAGATTACACTGCTGAATTTAATAGATTATCTATCCGCAATAATTTGAGTGAGACAGAGCATCAGAGGGTAGCAAGATATCTAAGTGGTTTGAGAGCAGAAATCAGAGAGAAAGTTGAACTCCAAACTTTTTGGAGTGTTGATGAGGCCTATAATATGGCACTGAAGGCAGAATGGATGGAGAAGTCCAGTGGCATGCACACTTACTCCAGGAAGAAATGGGGAGAGGGTAGTGTCTACTCTGGGAGAGGAAAAGCACCCCAATCTGGTGTGCTTGACCAACCCCAGAAGACCCTTGCAACCCAGCATAAGGAATTTAACAGTAGTGGTTCTGGTAGAGGAAGGTGGAGTAAACAATCTGTTAACCAAGATACTTCCAGGGGATCTAGCCCTTATGCCAGAGCTGCTCCAATAAAATGTTACAGATGTGGACAATCGGGACACAAGTCCAATGAATGCCCTGCTAGAAAATCTGTTAATATAATGGAACCTGAGGAGGATGAGGAGGAAGAAGAGAGTCTAGAGCAGTTAGAATTCGATGATGGAGTGTATGAAGTAGCTGGAGGAGATGACTATGATTGGGAACTACTTAATTTGATTGTTTAGAGGATTCTTTACTCTTCACCCCGAGGAGAGCCTTCCCAGAAGCATAGTATTTTCTAGTCCCTTTGCAGTATTGGGGGTAAGGTGTGCAATTTAATTGTTGATAATGGTAGTAGTGATAACTTTGTATCAAGGAAGCTAGTTGAACACTTGAACTTGCCTAC
>JASKGM010068809.1:1828-16455 GCA_034509205.1 Ceratonia siliqua
TACTTATAATATGAGCCCCCACCTTTTTTCTTTATCGCATATGAGCCCCAGCCTTTTTTTTTATGGCATATGAACCACAGTCTTTAAGGGTATATTCAGAATATTATCTACTTGATTCAATGTTCATTGCAAATTATTACCCCAATAATAAGTCTTTTTCAGTATTTTTTAATTCAACTATAATACTTATAATATGAGCCCCCACCTTTTTTCTTTATCGCATATGAGCCCCAGCCTTTTTTTTTATGGCATATGAACCATTGCCGCCTTTAAGGTATATTCAGATGTTCTTTAAAAAAAATTATGTTTATAAAAAAATTTAATTCTAAAAAATGAATGTATTTTAATAGAATGAGAAGCTGTTTTGCATTCAGATACAGTAAATGACAATAACTTTTGAATCAGAAAATGTGTTTGACAGCAAAACTGTAAAAGAACGTTTAATTGATAAAATTATTGAAAATGACATAGATAAAAAATTTAAAATTAATAATTTTTTTTAATTAGTCAAAATTATATTTTTAATTTAAAAATAATAAAATAAATATATACATGATTAAAAATAATAATTTTTAAAATAATAATGATTATGTAAAAATAATCATAATAAAAAATAACTAAATGAAATAAATAATATGATTATATTAAAAATTATTTGGTTAAGAAAGTATTTTTACAAAATACACATACTTAAAATAAATTTTTAATCAAATACTTTTTCTAATACTTAAAATATTTGTAAAAATTTTTTATAATAAAATAATAACTCTCCAGTTTTAACATAATAAAAATTTAAATTTTGTAACTATAATATTATAATAAAAAATTTAACTATGATAAAATTTTGCCCTTAGTCATGGATGTTTGGGTAAACCCTGGGCAGAAGCAATTCACGCTTAACCCACTTCCCTCCAATCTCTCTGCTAATACCCTTGAGTATGCATTCAGTGTAAGCTTCGACACTGCATAGTCTATCCAGTATTCAGGCCACCCTCTGCTCTTCCACCTTCCCTCTCTCACGTCTCTCAGGAACATTCTTACTGTTTCCTCAATCTCCTCCCCCCTTAAGTTCTCACGCTCCAGAATCTTTCTCATCTCTGTGTTTCTCACCTTCTTCAGACACCCAAGTTTGGAGCTCAATAGAATGCGACTTTGATTGATCATTGATAAGGGTCGATGAAACACAAAGGGGGGCAAAATCATAGATGAAAAATATATCTTATTTTTTTAGTAGAAGAAGGTACAAAATTAATATTTTACTTTAATTACAATTTTTTATTTTTCATCTTTTTCTCCTTCAAGAGAGAAGGAGATCAGAACAGCTTCAAAAATTGTAGAAGGGATTCTCTCACGCACAAAATGACTTTTCTAATTGTAGAAAGAAATCAAAACAGCCTCTAATTATAGTCTTCCTCCTTTTAATTTTTACTTTTCGTTTAAAAAAAATGAAATGGGCTGGGCTGACCCATTTAGACGATGGACTAAACAAGTTGTCCGTTTAAACAATGTGTGTAATCCAAACCGTTTAGTATATGGATCAATCATATTAATCTGCAAGTTTAAATCCGTTTTAACATTATTTATGTATATTTTTATTTTTAATTTATTTAAATAAATAAATTTGATATGTTTTTAAGCTCGATTTTACACTATTTTTTAATCTTTGTTACACGAGTTTTCCTTCTTAACGGCCTGGTTTGGTATGTTATATAAGATAAGGATTGATAATATAAGTAACAATCAATAGTATTATACAAACTATTCATATATAAAAATAACTATTCATATATAAGTTTTTATAATATTATATGTTTAGTACAACAACATATAACATGTAAAATTATATAACATAATATTATTCATTGTAATTGTTGATAAAAAATAATATTTTAATATAAAAAATATATGAAATTAAATATTTATGTATATATATTCTTTTAATTTATTTAAATAAATAAATTCAATATGTTCTTTAAGTTGGATTAAACACTATTTTTTTAATCTTTGTTACATGAGTTTCCCTTCTTGTGTTGTTAAGCCGGTTTGGTATGCCTTATAAGATAAAGTCTAATAACATAAATAATAATAGATAGTATTATATAAATTATATATGTATAAATTTTTATATTATTATATCTTTTAGTACAACAAATAAAATTATATAATATTTTATAAATTGTTAAAAAATAATATTTTAATATATAAAAATAATATTAAATTTATGTTATAGTACAATAATAATAATAATAACGATGATGATAATGTTGTTAGTTCGGTTGATAATCGAGGTAGTGATAGCAATGACAACCGTGACAGTAATAGTGATGTGGCAATGACAATGATGATAATGGCAACAATATTGGATATGGCAATGTTGATGTTAAAAGTAACAATAATAATATAATGATATATTAAAAATAAATAATAATAATTTCTTAAAAAAGTTTTTATTAATAAACTCTATAAAAAAGATTTCTTATTGTAACTTATCTCATTTTTTATAAGTTAATCAAATAATAAAAAATCTTAATTATATAAACTTAAATAATTTTTTTTGTAATAAAATATATAAAATTATATTATATTAACGTGTAGACACAAAAATGAATTGGATGCAATAACGATATTATGTTTTAAAAAAACATTAAAATTGAGAGCTGAAAAGGTAGGGTGAAGAAATATAAAACCAAGAGTGATGAGGAGTGAGGAGTGGAAATCCGAATTGACAAGGCTTGAGAAAGAGATCTGAAATGAGCTGAAGAAAAGACATGATCTGAGAATGCGAAGGAATTGGGATGAGAGTAGTCAAAATCTGAAGAGTACAAAGAGGATACGATCTCATATGCATTAGGTATAGCCTTTTTTGAAGGCTGGAAAATGCTATATAGCCCATACCCTATATAATATATTTAACCATATATTTGTACTACTTTTGTGTCTGTTTGGATTATTATTACCAACTCTAAAAGAAAAAGATAAAGAGAGAGAGAGAGAGAGAAAGAGAGAAAGAGAGAAAGAGAGTGGTAGTGGGCAGTGTGATCACTGGTCAGACGCCTCTGAGGGCGAGGGCTGAGTCTATATCTGATGAGAAATGGTGGCCAAGTTTAGGGGCATAGCCTCTGATAGCTGCCACAGTTACTGCTGCTGCTGCTGCTGCTGATGGCAAGCGCTGTACGATCATCACTTCCCATGCCTTACCCACCCTTTGTCTACACCTTCGAATCTTTCACGCCAACCTACCTTTTATACTCTTTTTCTTTTCTTAATGCCTCATGGAGTAGTGAGCCAGCCACATGCAGAGGCTACTCCCCATCTTATGAAGTAACGTTATTTTATAAGTAAAATAGTAACTATCTTTCTTAAATTTTTTTTTTCTTTCTCATCTTAACAAGAAAGTTTAAGCTACTCTTGATAGGATTGATATTATCAAGATATTTTTTTTCTTATTTTTTAATTATTCTCTTCTTTATATTTAAATTTTTTCTTTTGTTTGAATTTTTTATTCTTTTTTTTTAATTTTCTTTAATTTTTTTGAATTTTTTTCTTAAATTCTTTTATTTTTATAGAAAATTTGAAAACATAAAAATGAAAAGCACTTTGATAGTATCAATACTATTAGAGATGTCTTAGCAATCACCTTTTATAAACTCTAATTAGATGTGTAGACCCAAAATTTTCAAAAGTGCCTTTGCATCTTGTAATATAAAGTACAATAAGCACCTTTGAAGAATTTAAGTGTGGATACCTTGTATTGCACCCATAAAATATTTTAATAATTTAATATTAAATATCATTAATAAAAAAACATATATCATAAAATTGTTCTATATAATAAATAATGACAGCTGGTATTTTTTAATGGAATATAAAAAGGTATACATATTTTATAATAGGATAAATTACATTGGTAAGTATTAAAACATTTTACTTCAAAAATTTAAGTTTCATTCCTACTACCAACAAATATTTTTTGATGGGAAATTTGTAAATATCACGTAACAATCTGTTAATATCATTATAAGATTTTACTAAGAATCGTGATATGTCTTGACCTTAAAATGTGATAATTTTTTTTTAACTTTTTTTTATAAAAAAAATTATTTTAGCCTCTTTTAAAATTTGATAATATAATACTTATGTCACTCTTTTTTTTTATTTTTAAAATTATACTTAATTTTTTATAAAAATATAAAAAATTTATTTTATCCTTATTTTTACTTTTTGTGTGTTAATATTAAAAATGAGTCAAATAAGATTTTAAAAAAAATGATCAATATATATCTTTAAATATTACCACCTAGTTCAAGAAAATGTTATTTGGCATTTAAGGTTGTTTAAAGAAAAAAAGTATTTATGCAAAAATGATCGCTTATTTCAACTTAAATTAAAAAGTGTTTTTTTAAAAAAATAATTTTTTTTAAGTTAAGATTTATAATTAAAAAAAACATGTTTAATAAAAGAGAAAAAAAAAACTTTTTAAATACATATATCTTTAAAATATTTCATAAATTTTTTAAAAAATACTTTTATATATCATTTTTAATAATTTTACATACTCAAATGTATTTTTATATTTTTATATTTAAACACAATACATTTATTTTTTTAATAAAATTACTTATATATAACTATATCCAAATATTAAATACTTATTTTTTAAAAAAAATTACTTTTATTTAAAACACTTATTCAAAAAACAGATCCATTCAAACATCTTTTATTTAAACGTGATTTGATAACTTCTTCGACAATATGAAATGAAAAGGCATCAGTCAAGTTCTAAAATAGGTCTCACAATAATTAGTTGATGTGTAATAATTAAAATATTTCGATTTTCTTTTTAAAACAATTATTATTTTTTAAAATTTAATAAAATAAAATATATCATTTTAATATAATTTAGTTTTTAATAAAATATTAAAATTTTAATTTAGCTAGATTATTTAAAAATAAAGATAAATAGACACAGTAATGAAATCAACTTTTTATTAATGATAGTTCATAATATTGAGTTAAATTTTAAAAATTACGGATTCCTACCATTAAACTGTATTTATGGATTATCTTATGTTTTAGTCAAATTATCACTATATTGTGTCTCATAAATTTAAAATTTAATAATTAAATGGACTATAATAGTTAATTAGTCTATATATATGCACTAGCTTGAAAACTACTTAATTGTTTTAAAATAGACATTAATTGTATTGAAAATTACTTGCTTAGATGTATTTCAAAATTCTTTTATTAATTTATTAATTTATTAGTCCATAATTTATAAGATATATTGATTTAATATAAATAATTTAATACGTTGGTTCACCTATGCATAAGGCCAATTCTCTATTACCATATCTTAAAAAGACCAATTGGCGTTTTAAATAATTTTATAATTATATTTTGAAATAATGTTAAAAGAAATGGAGATGTTTGGTAAGAGAATTAATTTTAATTTTTGAAATTATAATTTGGAAAACAAAATTTTTTATATTTGATACATATTTTTTAAAAATTATTTTAAAACTAAAATTTTAATTAATGATTTTTGAACAACTTTCTCACCAAAACACTTTTATGGTGGTGATGATATTCTTAAATTTCATGAATATAAAAAATTTATTAAATATAAAAAATACATTTTGTCTCATTCTTATGCATATATAATTTTTTAATTATTATAAATATTATAAATATCAAAATATTTTAAAAATATTTAACAAAGTAAATATTATTTATATTAAAATTATTAGAATAATATATATATATAAATAAATAAAATATAAACAAATAAACAAAAAGGATAAAGAAGTTCATATTAATTATTATAAATATAAAAAATATTTTTAAAAGACTGATAAAAATAAATAAAATAAATAATATTTATATTACAATTATTAGAATAATAATAAATAATAAATAAATAATATATAAAAGATAAAAAAATGAATGAAAAAAGCTTATATTAATTATTATAAATATATAAATATTTAGAAAATAGTCATTAAAATTTAATAAAATAAATATGATTTATATTAAAATTATTAAAATAATAACAAATAATATAATTATGTAAATTTATTTGTATTGGATATTTATTAATTATTATATATAAAGAAACAAGTAAAAAAAAATAAATAATTGTTTAAGGATAATTTTATAAAAAGAAGACATTCACAAAAAAATTATAATTAAACTAAATATGAGAATAACATATTTCAACTAATACTTTCATAAATATTTAAAACCAATCAAATATATTTTATATCATTATAAAAAATAATAATTATCAAAAAATATAATTCTCAAAAATAAAAAATAATATCGACACTAAAACATTCTAAATCTACATTATTCTAAAATATCATATCTCCAAATACACCTTAAATTTTGACACTAACAAATTATTGTACATTTAGGATGCATTCAAAATTTTGAAAAAGTTTTCAAAATTTATTACATTGTGTTGTGAAAGGAAATAGTATTTTAATGATAATATTATTATTATTGGATAATAAAATTTATATGATTAATTTATAATAAATTAATAATAAAAAGTGTTTAATATAAGATTATAATTCATAATCAATCATGGTCATTAGTTTTTTATATTTTAAATAAAAATGTATTTTAAAATTAAAAAAAATATTTGCGTTCAATGTATAAAAGGAATATTGATATACAATTAATTTTGTTTCTTTTTAATAGTTATCAGTTATCATAAAATTTAATTTATTTGTGCAAATTAAACTCTTATAAAAAATTGAAATAAACCTAATTAACTATGAATAATAATAATTTGATATATAATTATATATCATATTCAAAATAATTTCATAGGGTTTGGATATTAATATGAGGAATATTTTGGTACTCACATGATACTTGTGCCTGCTAAAATGACAGTTATTTATTATTTGATAATTTTATATTTTAATAGGATATCAATATTTTCTAAATAAGAGTTTGTGCCCCCCGTATGTACTTGAACTTACTAAAATATGTCAACAATTTATATTTTAACGAGAAATCAACTACCATAAAAATTATATTTTTTATTTTAGTGGATATTAAATATGGAGGACTCATAGAATTCCCTTAAAATAAAACGTATTTTTATGCATTTTGAGTTTATAATATTCACAATTATTTTTTAAAAAGATTCCTCCACAATATTCTCAAAAGCAACAAGACTTTTACTAACAAAAGTACAAAATAAATTGTTTTTGATGGAAACATAAACAAATATAACAGAATTTTATTTATAATAATTTTATTAAAAATTACTAGAAACAAAATTCATGGTATTTCTTTTTTGAATGTCACAATGATTTTATAGTAAATAAACAAAACGGAATGGAGATAAGATTTTTGTCACTTCTTACAAGACACATTAGGTCGTAAAAATTATAAATATTTAAAATAGCACTCACATTACACTCAACAGTTAGCAAATTAATTTTAAATATAAATATAAATATTTTAAAGTATCACACTTGAGGTTAACTCAAGTGCTTGAGAGGGTGAGAATTTGGATAAAAATTATTCATATAGTTACATTTAAAAATTAATAATCTTATCTAATCATACATTCTCAAAAAGAGTAACGCTCCTTAGAGATTTTCTTATTAATGAATTATTCATATAGTTACATTCAAGTTTAATGAAATAAATTTAAGTAAGATATCTTAAATTCATATATAATCACTTTCAAGTAAATAGCATTACTCCATATATGACACTTTTTCTTTTTATATAAAAAAATATTTTTAAATTATAAATGAATTTTATTTATATGACACTATGAAAAGTTTAAGGGAAGCACTCCCCTACAGCCACATTTTTGTGTGGAGTTTTAAAACTTTTCTTAAAGTTTTTTGTAATATTTTTTTAATAATTTTTATTTTATAAAATTAATTAATTATATGTTTATATGATATATTTTTATTAGAATTTTTTGAAATATTTTTGTATTTTTTTAAAATCTTTTAAGTTACAAAATGAATAGTAAAAAAAAAATTATAGATGAATAGTAAAAATAATGTAAAAATAATTTAAGAAAAAATTCAAAAATATTTTAAAAAATTTGAAAAAAATACCTAAGATAAAAAATAGTTAATTAATTTTAAAAAGTAAAAAAAATTTAAAAAAAATATAAAAGATAGAAAAAGTAAAAAAAGAAAAAATGGGGGTGGAATGTAGGATAGTATTTCTCAAAATTTAATATCTCAAATATGTATGCTAAATTTTTGGTTTTTGATATGCTATTATGAAATAATTATATTTTGGAAAGTAATTTTTTATTTTTTAAATTATTTTAAAAAATAATTTAAAATAATATGAAAATTTTAAAACATAAAAAAAGATCAAAGAGTTTTTTATTTTGCTTTTTATATATTTTTAAATATTTGTGTTATGAATTTTTTTATTTTTAAATTATTTCTTAAAATAAAAAATAATTTTTAAAATTGGGCTATTTTGAAATAATATAATAAATATCTAAACATTTTTATTATTAAATATATTTCAAAATTTATGTATTCACAATTGATTAATTAAATTATAATAAAATATAAATATCCAAATACATGTAATGACAAAAGCTTAGAAAAAAATACCTGTTCCCGGTTGATACTTTATCTACCGTTTTGCACCGATAACTGAGAAAAGTCAGAGAGAGAGAGAGAGCGCGCCAGCAAGACACCCATTCATAAACAACCATTTGGTTTGGCCTTTTAGGGTTTCGGGACTTGGCCTCTTAGAAAACGCCAATGGAAATAAAAAGAAAGTTATCATGTTGGAACAAATTTTTGGGATAAAAGATTTGTAGATTAGATTAGACTCAGATCAATTTTTAGTGACATTATATTTTAAAAAATAAGTAGATTAAATTAATTATTTAAAGATATATTTTTTATTGACCATTTATTTAATATTTTTTATTAAATTAACCATAAATAAACTTATACACGTCCCAAACACACAATAAAAGTGGGTCCAAATGAGGCCTATATACTTATGTCCTCATAATTAGTTTAGTTTAGAAAAAAAGTCTACTAAAAAAAATTTCTGGTCCCACTTTTTTCACATATTATTTTAGATTTTTAAATTTAATAATATAAAACTAAATATTTTTTATTTATAAAATAAAACTTAATTCTTTTACAAAAATATAAAAAAATCAATTTATTATTAATTCTCATTTTCCTACAATATTAATTTAAAAATGAATTAATATTTTTAAATTTTTTATCTTTTGAAATTTATCAAAAAATTTCTTATTTAAGTGTTTTGACTCCAATTCTAAGTAATTGCCTCGAATAAATTAAATATGTGGAATAATTTAGATTTTCTAATTAAAGATATTTATGATATTTTTATTTTTATTTAATACTTCAAATAATTCGATAAGTTTTTTTTATAATTATTCTATAGAATAAAATAAAATTTCATAAAATAACATTTTCAAATATGTCATTTTTAAGAATATTAACAATAATTCACTCAAAGTTTATTTAAGTATTTTAAATAAAATTTTAAATAGTTTTTGAGAGAATAAATTTTGATAAATTTTATGTATTAATTAAATTACAAATTAAAAAATTAAGATAAATTATTTTTTAAATAAGTCCAATTCTCCTTTGCCTAAATACAATACAAAATATCTCATATAAGTGTTTTTAAATTAATAAAAACAATTGAAAACTTCTTCTTAAGTTATTGATAAATTTTTGTTAACATAATTTTCTTTAAGTATCTTTAATAATATTATATTTTAGATGAATATGATGCTTTAAATAATAATTTTAAAATAATGTTTTATAATAAGATTAGTAATATTTTTATAAAATTATTTTGAGATGAGATATTTTCAAAAAATACAAAATAATTTTTATTCTAATTAAATTAAGAAGAGTGTACGACACAGTCGTCTTTAATTGTGGCTACCCTCCCCCCACCATACCCCCCTTTCCTTCTGTACTGTTCTTTCATTGGTAACAGTAATATTTGTATCTTCAGCTGCCAAGCGCCGTTCCCCTTTACTTACACTCCTCTCTCTCCTCCTCCTTTTCAAATCCAGTTCCTTCTCTCTGTGATCGTCGCTTCTTCTCTCCCTTAGTATCTCCGTATCCACTCACCACAATTCTTTCCCTTTCTCACCCAACTCAGAAAAACGGACACTCAATCTCGTCAAAATTCAAATAATTAGCAGAGGAAAATCATGGTGGGTGTTTTCTTTGTCCTTTCTGTATCTTTTTTTTTCTTCTTCTGTTTGAAATTTAATTCAATCCATTTTCCGTTTTCCATTTTCCAATTGTTCATAGCTGGTTTCTTCTTCACATGTTCCTCGCTGGCTTCAAGTGCTCCTCACAGAGAAGTTCTATAACGCTTGCATAATTCATGAGGAGGCAAAGAAGAATGAAAAGAACGTATATTGTTTGGATTGCTGCATCAGTCTCTGCCCTCACTGTCTGTCCCCTCACCGTTCTCATAGACTCTTACAGGTTCTGCCTTCTCAATTAATTTCATATATATAACAAACAAGAACCCTTAACTTTGTCTCGATTCTGGGTCTGATTTTAGTTATCTTTTTCCCCATTTTCCAGATTAGAAGATACGTTTATCACGATGTTATAAGGTTGGATGATGCTTCCAAGTTAATTGACTGCACTTCTGTTCAAGTAAGTGAATTTCTGAACTTCGAGAGGTCAAAGGATAAAGAGAATTAGGAAACTTGTTTAAGCTGCTTCTTATCTTTAATGGCATCTTCTTCGAACTAGAAAATTAAACGTTAAACAATTTGCAAAGTTAGAGGTAAACCCATTTTCCAATTCGCTATAATCTCAGCATGCTTGAGAAATCCATGGATTATTCTTCATTTGAAACGGAAGTTGCAGAAGTTTGAATAGTAGGAAGAAAATAATAGATAGGTATTTTCTCACTCTCTTTTCTATTCTTTCTCTCTCTACAGTCCTACACAACGAACAGTGCAAAAGTGGTATTTTTAAACCAAAGGCCACAGACGAGGAACTTTAGAGGCTCCGGCAATTTCTGCAGCACCTGCGACAGAAGCCTGCAAGACCCATACCAATTCTGCTCTCTCTCTTGCAAGGTCCTTTCTTTTGCATTGAGAACTCCACTGAATAGAAGAAAAAACCTAAACCCCTTTGGCTCTTTCAAGTCCATCAAATTCCCGTCCCATTATTCTACCTTTTTCTTCCACAATTTCTCAGTTTTCTCAAACTCCCATGCCAATTTCTTCCCTTTCTCAAATGGGTTCCTTTCCTTTCTCATAATTTCCCTCTTTTTTTCTTTCCTTTGCAGATCAATTACCTCGTTAGAGCCACCGGTAGCCTCACTGGGTACCTCTTCGAGTGCAACTATTTACCCTTATCCGATTCCGGGCTGGATGACGGTTTGATGACTCCTGACTCGGTTCTTGAGCCGTCTGGTTCGACCGGTTCGGGTGGGTATGGAGGGGTGGATTGCAGGACGATTGGTTCCACTGCTACGACGGAGGTTGTGAGGAAGAAGAGGAGTAGCGGTTCGACGTACCGAGGAGCGTGTCGGCCGGCATGTTCGCCAGTGTCCGAAATTTCGGTGGGTCTGATGAACCGGAGAAAAGGGACACCACAGCGGTCCCCACTGTATTGACTCTGTGTACGGTCGAAAGAAAGAGGGAGATAACAGGGGGTTGGAGGCTTTGGAAAAATCTTTGGCATTTCTCTATTCTTTGCTCATAATGTGAAGTTTGTTTAAGGTTTAAAAGGAAGAAGAAGAAGAAAAACCTCCCAGTTTTGTAAATTTAACCCCTCACCCCCTCTCTCTAATATCATCTGTTCTACGATAATTATAGTTTAATGGCTGCTCTCAACTCTACCATTTTCAACAATTCTTACTTGTCAGCTCTGTTAAATATTATCATGTCTTTTGTTCCTTGTAAACATATAGCATCGCTTCATATTCCCTTTCCAATAGATCGTTGACCTTTTATCCAATAATAGTACTTTCAATCTTAGACTTGATTCAATTTTTAAAGGCCGAAGATCAATTTAAAGTTTGATTCCATTCCCAATTTAAGTTTTATGAAAAAAGAGAAATGTTTTTTTTGATAAATTTCATAAATTTATTATTTTATAGTAGGAAAGGTTAAATTTTGATGTGATTTAGGCAAGTGCCATAATGTGAAGTAAGATAGAAGTGTATTTGTGAAAAATTAAATTTATTAAAGTAATATTTTTTTAAATTTTATTTTGGTCTAATACCCAATTTATTCTAAATTTTTGTTACATCATTATTTGACAGTAAGATTTTGTTTTAATTTACACAATTTTTTTAAATAGGGTTGATACCATTTAATATCTGTAAAAAGCAAAAAGGTGAAATATGGAAAAGTAAAATAAAAATTTGTAAAATATCAACAATAATGATATTATCATTTAAAAAAATATATATTATTTTTGTCTAGAATTATTTGAACGTACATGAGAAAAGATTCTCAATGTAGCATTACTCTTTGTAACTAATAGTGATTAATTATGTGGGCGTAATGCCCCTAAAATGTTGGACAGAAAAGAGAAATAAAGGTGTAAAAGATACAAAATTGTATAATGTTAGACAAAAGATAAATTTTAGGTATAAAAGGTAAAAAATTGTATGATTTGGTGGTGGCTTGGACCTTAATCAAGGCAATTTTTGTGGCAAATACCCTACTTGGTTGAGTTAAAAGGAGAATTTTAGTGCTTAACCCTAAAATAGAATAGAGAAGAAGGGGCAAATTGAACTATTTTTTGAGTTTTTTTGTGTGAGAAATGTTAGTATCATATAAACGGTATTCTCACAAATTTTATAAAAAAATTTCTCTAACAATTATTATTATTCATTCCACTCAATTTAGATTAGTAAATACTTATTAAATAATTAATTTTTTTTTTATAAAATTTACAAAAGTACTAGTTCTATGAGATAACATTTTGTTGTTTCTTGGTAAAGGTAAAAGAAGAAAGCAGTGAGTCATTAAGAGGGAAGGACTGTAGGGTCCACTAATCTTATGGTAATCCCAGAATAGCAAAAGAATAGAGGCAGCATCCTCTGTCTTCTCCTTCGCACCTGTGATTTCCTAGTGCAGCATATTGACAAAAATCAGAGACAATGGTGCTTAATTTATTAGGGTTTGTCCCTATCCCCAATATTGTCCCTGTATTTGAGGTGTCCTATGAGAAGCTTGTGATGTGAGTACTTTTTTATTGAACATAAATAAAGGTCTCATCTTGAGCTAATGGGTTTATTTGAAAGCCTTTGAAAATGACATTATCTCACGCTCCAACGTCATTTTCTGTGAGGAGAGAAGGAAAGACAAAGTTCAAGATTGACCTTACTTTGAATTCCATTGAAGCCAATTTTAAGTTCTTCAAAAATTCCTGACCTCATTGTGTTATTTATCTTTAAACACCAAAAATTAAGGGAAATTTATGAAAGGTTATGCCGCTATAGATTCAATCATGTTGTTTAGTTATGTTATTAAAATCTTAATTATTTATTTATTTTAAATAATTAAAATAATAAAAATAATAAAAAACATATTTTAATTATACAAAATGATTGAACGATTAAAATGTCTGTTAATTTTATACCTAATTTATACATATTATAATAATATATATGTATTACATATAATTTTGAAAAAAATTATATATAATATAGTACTCATTTATTAATATAGTTTACGTGAACTTGAACCCAAATAAAAAAAAGCTTAAAAAATAAAGTCAAATTCACACAAGATTAAGAAAGTTTCATTAGAGTAATGTTTTATTATTAATTTTGTACTTATAGTCTATACATAATGTGATAAATTTAATTTATATAATTTTTTTTTTCAAGTTCTATAAAGTAACTCAGAGACATTAATGGGGGGGGTGATTGAAGTGATATGGAATCTACATTGGCCTTAGAATCATTAATGCTTCAACTAATTTTAAAATAATATTAAAATTTTATGAAATAAATTTGTAAATTATATTTTCAAAGATAACTTTAATAAAATTAACATTAAAATTTTTGATACAGAAATTATGGTCAATAGTAAACAAGGGAGTTCATGTTATAGATGTTATAAAATATTATCTCTTTAAAATATTTTTTATGTTTAATTTACTGAAGTTTACTATACTAAATCAATTACAATATATGTGTATCAGGAATGGACCCACTAAAAATTATTTGATATGTTTATATGTATGTTCTTGATTGATTTAATTTTTTACTTTTTAATAAACTAAGTTTATATAGATATAATTAATGTATTACAAATAGATAAATTAAACTAATTGTTAGAAAAAATAGACCAAATACCCAAGAAGGGGGATTGAATTGGGTATGTAGTTTTAAAACTTTTCAAGGTCAAAATACTTTTTCTTTTCTTTTGGAACAACTCAACTTGTAGTATCAAAACAGTTTGTGTAAATATTTACGTTTAAAACTGTTTTGGAACTAACTCAATATGCAAATAGTGAGAAAATCTCAGTTTAACAATTCTGGAAAACTAAGTTTAAAATTGGTTTAGCAAAGGATAAGGCTGAGTGAGTAAACGATCGGGCTAACCAATAAGCTTTTCAAAGTAAAACTGA
>JASKGM010068820.1:0-16454 GCA_034509205.1 Ceratonia siliqua
ATATATATATATAATATTACATTCATAAATATAAAATTCTAAAAATAATAATTTAATTCATTTTTAATAATATTTTATTTATTTTTTATCTTTTATTCATGAACTTGTCAAAATTAAAATATAATTTAAATTTACAGCATAAACAAATTAAGCAAATAAGATCAAATTTATATGAATTATATCAAATGTAATTTTAAAATGTAAAAAATTAAAACAAATATAATTAAATGTAAAAAAGTAAAAAGTTTAATACATCAATGATGACCATCTGAGTCAAACTCAGAGTTAATGGCATCAATGCTACGAGATTGGGGATCAGGTGTGTTGGATCTAGTGTTTATCCTAATTGTTTACAGTACAAGCATAGATTTAAAATTTTTTGAAACACTTAAACTTGTAAAATTGGCAGAAATAAAACACAGGCAAAAAAAAATAGTTCACAGCTAACTAGACGATGGAATAAAGAATTTTCACATACCTCTCGAAAATATTGGATGTTGCAATTTTTTTTCCAACCAAGCTTATTAATTGTCTATTCTTTGGGAAATGCCAATCCACGTAACCTATGGTGAATAGGTTTAGTGATTGTAACAAAGTAAAATATGAAAAATAAAAAATAATTGATTTGTTTTAAAATTAAATTAGAAAGCCTTCCTCTTTGTACTTCTTAGTGTGGGGTTGTGGATTTGCACCATGATAGCACTCAAATTCTTGTTCTCAAGCACATAACACTCTTAGTCACAAGAGAAGAAGAAAGTGGTTCTTTTTCTTGGGGGTGTCAATTAAGGCCAACCTGACCCGTCAAGGTCCTGCCCTTGACACACCAGACCTTAACAAGCTGGTTCAAAAAAGCCATTTTCCTAAAATGACCTCAAAAAATTAGCCTGGCCCTAACCCTAACCCTATAGGGTTATAGGGTTAAAGCCCCATGAAAAAATTATGAAAAATAAAATAATATAAAATTTCATAACAAAACAAAATTAAACTATTAATCAATCAATCATAAACTATCAATAAATCATTCTCAATAATTATGTAAAATTTTCATACATTACAAAACACCATAAATCCATGATGGACTTAATCTCCACAAAGGCAATAGCATAAAATTAAAAACAAAATAATTAATCAATCATCTTCGATAATTATTTTTGAATTTTGCTTAGATAAATTTGGTACAATTATTGAGTTGTCATCTCCTTCTTCATCTACAAAGCATAAGTTATGATAAAAGTTAGTAACAACAATGAGAATAAAGAAAAGAGTAAAATACTCTCTTCTCCCCTGAGAGATGCTTTAATTACACTCCCTCCCCTTTAACCTCCGTTATGATTCCTTTTTAAAAAATTAAAATTAAAAAAATTATTGACAAAGTTACCCTCACCACTCTCTCCCATTCCCAAGACCCTAGCATGACATAACAAGAAGAGGAATGAGAAAATTTTGCTTTTTTTGTTTTGTTTTAAGAATAAAAAAGATTTTTTTGTTTAAAAATATAATTACCTAAAAAAAACAAATCATTTCTACACCAAATCTAATGGGCAAGGTCCTAATTTAAAATAATTTATAAATTGAAAAAGTACCATGCTGATTGAATCTTGAGTCCCCCATGTATGAGAGAATACAAGCCAAATGCATATTAAGCATGACAAAGTATTTATCACATAGCTCAAAACATCATAAAATTGAAAAAAAATATAAAATAAGGATATTTTACATACCAACGAGTGAAATTGGTTGTGAAGCCAACATAAGCTTTAATTGGAGGATTAGTGGAAAGGATAACATAAACACACCATGACCCTAATTTTGATTTGGCATTCAATTTCGCTTCTAACAACATAGGTTTTAACTTTGTTTAAAAATATAATTACTTAAAAAAAACTTTTTTTGTTTTAAAAGTATCATTGCTTAAAAAGGATTTTCTTTTTTTTTTAAAAAATATAATTACTTGAAAATATTTTTGTTTTAAAATATCATTGGTTAAAAATTTTTCCTTTTTTATATTTTAAAAATATAAATAGTTGAAAAAAATTACTTTTCTTGTTTTAAAAATAACATTACTTGAAAAAAAAATTGTTTTAAAAGTATTGTGACATGAAAAAAAAAAATTTGTTTTAGAAATATCATTACTTGAAATTTTTTTCTGTTTTAAAAAAAATTATTTGAAAATTTTTAAAAAAAGATATACTTGAAGAAAGTTTATTTTTCCATAGTTTTGATCATATTAAAATCTTAATTAATTTTGGTTAATGTCTATTATTTATAGATTATTTAATATTATATATTTATTTATATTTAATTATATTTCTATATTATATTTATTATTTATTGTAAGAGTTTTAATAATATTTATTTTATTAAATATTTTTATATTTATAATAATTAAAAGAATGAAATATAACCTAGAGATCTGAATTAAAGATCATTTCATCTGTATTGCTCTCTACTATACAAAATGAGCTATAATGTCATTGGAAGGTTAAAAAAATAAAAAGGAGTATTTTTATCATATTAGAAAAATTAAACATTTGACCAAAAGATAACGGTCAACTTTAATGCAAGTTTCATTTTTGGGTTTAGTTGAAGCTTGTTTCTAATTTGCAAGGGAAGGAAGTGTATGTTTTCAAAATAGATGAGAGGAAAGTGTAATTAAAGCATCTCTCAGAGGAGGGGAGAGTATTTTACTCTAAAGAAAATTGAACAAGTTTAAAGTTAATAAGCTTACCTTTATGAACAAAATCATGCTACCAATTACAGATACTCCTGTATCATTTCAATCAAAAGGACAAAGAACTATTTTGTAGTAGGGAAAGTTAAAATTGAAGGAGAATTTGTAAAAAATAATAATAATAATTAACAGGGCTGAACGTGCCAGGCCAAAAACGACCCTAGTTTTTTAAGGTCTATTTTTTTAGCTCTAAACCCACCAAGGGTTAGGGTAGGCCTACCGAGCCCGGCCCTAATTAACACCCTTACTTTTTCTCTCAAAAATGTCCTTTTCTCTTTCTCAAGTGAATGGCTAACTAACTATTCTTTTCTCAAAATTCTATCACATATCTACGGCCACAAAAGGGAGAGGTTGCATATATAGTATGCTAACCCTAGATCAAATGAGAGCATTTGACTGTAATTCAAGAAATCATTCCCTAACCATTAGGGATCCACACGCCTACTAAAAGGGAACTCAGACAATCGAATTATCTAATGATTTATCAATTAATAATGTATTTATTAATTTAATAAATAAATATTTTATTTAATAATTAATAAAACATGTGTGGCCTTCCAATTGGTCATGCTTGAATTTAAAATTCAAATAAATGAGTTTTATTTAATTAAATCCCTTTGACTTAGTTAATATCATAGTGAATGTAAGTTACCTAATAAATTAAAACCCTTTTTAATTTCTAACCCTTTATTCACTAGGATAACTAGGATAATTAAGGAGATATAGATTTGAACATTTCAAGCCTCTCTCTACCCTACTTGGTTGTTCATCTCTCAATCCAATGAGAGATGGTTTGCTTCACTTAAGTTTGAACAATTCAAACCTTAGGTAATTAGGATTAATTTAATTAAATAAAAATTTTATCCTAAATACATGCCTTGGCGACTCCTAATTAAAAAGGGATTTAATTTTATTTTCTTCAACTTCTTTAAATTAAATATTTAAAAATTTTAAATATTTTTAAAGTAATTAAACCAAAAATAATTATTAAGATAAAGGTTGTCCAAATTGAGATAACACTTATCATAATTAAGACAAGCCTTTGTCTTAAATTTTATTGTCTAATTAAACAATACTTGTTTAATTTAGAGAACTAATATAAGAATTATGTTGTCTCTTTAGTAACAAAATTGTTTCTCACATTTTCAAGCATACTTAGGACAACTTTTGTCTTAAAATAATTCTTTTGTCTAAATTAAGACAACTATTGTTTAAATTAAGACATAAGCTAAGATGCTATCAATTAATTTCATCTTGAATTTATTCCAACTTAATGTGAATTGAATTCTCGATAGGGAATCTCTTTGGACATAGGAATTTCAAGATCAAATAGACTTGAGATTATTTTAATCTCATTAAGATAATCCAAGTTTGTCAATCTTGAAGTCATTTCACCAAAGATTCATGATTGCACTCTTGATAATTCCTAAAATTACGAGAAATCAATGTTGAACATTGATTTGTCCAATTTGCAAACCTAGTGTTTGTGAATCCTCGTAGCCATCCATTGACACAAGATAAAATTATAGTTTTACCCCTTATGTCAATTTTGTCCCTAATCTCAAATTTCGTTCGATAAGTGACCTGATTGTCCTTGTCGCTTATCTTCTTGAAATCACCAGAAGTGATGTAATGCTACAAACTCTATTTCTTGGATTTATGTTCCAGATGTTCACTCTCACTATCATCCCAACATACAAGATCTTGACTAATGTCACACAATGTTCATGCCTATAGTATATTGAAGCTTACAATGGTCATGAACACAAGTCCATAATCCATCAGGATTTCAGTTTTGACATAAGCTAATGCAATATGTGTGAGACTTTCAAAGTAGCAATATTAACTTGTACTTAATATCTCACTTGATTTCAATTCATTTAATAGTGTCATTACCTAAATCCACTACTTCAATGATTTAAGATTCATCGCTCCCTAGAAAAGAATCTCATTCTTTCTATGGAGCTAATCCGAACACTACAGTCTTAATAGAATAGAGTGACCGGCTCTATTCAATGAATGTGATTATTGTTTTAGATTCATCTAGAGATACATATCTCCTTTTTGCATAATCATTATGCAAATGTATCTTGATTTGTTAGAATCTAGGAACCTTAATAGTTAGAAAATAAAACTTACATAACTAAAATCTTTATTTATTAATATCAAAAAACTATTTACATCAAATTAGGGAATACAACTTGCTTTCGAGGGCAACCTATTCACAACAAGGAGGCAGGAAAGAATAATTAAGCTAAAGGATTAGTAGCCTGATCAATTGCAGCTACTCCTCCACACAGTCCTCTCGCTACTCGAATTGCTTTTGCTACTACTCAACTCACTCTTGAAGGCACCTCAGCACGTTAAATAGTTATGGATCCTGGGTGGCATATGTTGACTAGCTTGAATAATGCCTGTCGACCAGGGGGCCCCAAAACCCATCCCGTAAATCCAATCTTTCTTGTTCTTCCCACCAATAGCCTCTGCCCACAAACAGGTATTATTGACAAAATAACTGGCTGACCCCCCCCCAAGGTACAAGCTCTGCACTCCTCTTAAGATTTCTGCATGAGTTAAACCATAATTAGTGCAAAGTTATTTGAAACATAATTAAACATAAACCTATAATATTAATGAAATTTAATTTAACTCACATAAGTGCTCTAAGTGTGTGGATAAACCACCACTTCTCCTCATTATACTAAATGTGATGGAAGACCTCAACGGTGTCAACAGTCCTCCCTAACTTATTTGCCTGCAAACAATGAATTAAAATATTATAATAATAAAAATATAATATATACAAGTTATAAGTTAATAAAAACTTACAAGCCTACTTGTATACTCAGAGAAGGCGATGGATCTACCTCTTGTTCTGCTTTTAGGCAGCCTTGAACCCGAGGCTTGCCCAATATTCCATGAGCTCCCTCTTGATCCACTCACCCATCTAGAGGCTCTAACACTTCTCGTTACCGATGTCTCTATGTGCTGCTCGTATGCTGCTAGAGTACTTTAACTTCCACACCTTATAGATGTTTCTTTTGGACTCAGGTTTCCATCTACAGCATGACTGCATTAGAGATAATAGAGTTAAAATCAGTGACCATGAAAAAGAAGTTAATTAAATAAAAAATATGCAAGTTTGATTAATACCTTAAATAGGTCCCACCAATGGTCCCTCACCTCTTTGAGAACATTACTGAAGTTTTTATAGGCCTGGTCATAATGTGATTTATACATAGCATAAAGTATGGTAATGGGGCCTTCCCAAGGTTCAAAGCTACAAAAAAAAATTTTTTATAGGGAACAACTGTTATATTTTTATTAATTATTAATTTAAGTATGATAAGTGTACTTACTCATTCCCACATGTATCTATCCACATGTGCCCGTTGATGGGTCCTTCTTGCTAGGCTCGCCACAAAGGGCTCAGATGTAGGGACTCGTCTAGGAAGACCCCATAAGCACTAGAGGCAACTGACCAATGTATTGCTTGCCATAAAAGGCTAGGATGTGGGGACTCACCTAGTGTCACTGACCTTATAGCACCAAAGGCAGCTAACCCCAGTGTCGCTACGGTTGTAGACGGGGATCCACATCTGAAATGTATTGGATCTGACGTCGATGCATGAGGTGCAGCTGATTATGGTAGCACCCTCAAGCAGTACATGAATCAGTGTAGGTGATCTAGTGGGTTTGATGAGCCAGCAATAGCCTTCCCCTTACCCTTCCTTCTGTCCCTCCCATTATCATGTTCAACACCATACATACCTGATATTTGACCACAAAAAGGATAAGGGGGGAAGACATTTATGTTAGGCACATTTATGGTAGGCATATTAAATGTTATTAAATGTATATTTAAAATGTATAAATTACTCAAATAATTAAAATTATTTGAGTAATTTAATACATTTTAAATATATATTTAATAAAGGAAACTAGAATGGTAACACATTGTCTACCATCTTACTTCCCTTGCCTTTTAACACATTGTAACACATTAAATATCAAATAAATTGAGAGCAATTTAATATGTTTATCAAATTTATTATGATTGTATTTGTGTGAGTTAATTGGTTATATTTTTATTTATTATTAATTAAAATATTATTTTATTTTTTAAGTACTTTAAATTATAACTAATAATTTTGTTTGATATTTAATTATATTTGTATTAATGTAAATTAGTTTCAATTTAATATTTAAATTATTTGAGTATATTTTTAATTTATAATTTATAACATTTAATATGAATTGTCATATACAATATAATTTATATATTTATTTTCAAACTTATTATGTTTAAATTTGTGTGTAATTGACTGAAAATATTTTTAATAATGATTAATTAAGCATTAAATTTTTTCCTAAATAATTTTAAATTAAACTTGATAAATTTATTAGATACTTTTGTGAATGTAAATAAATTTCAATTTAATATTTAAATTATTTGAGTATATTTTAAATATATTTAATAACATTTAATATGAAATATTGTGTAAGTTATGATTTAATACCATGCCATATGTATGACTTAGTACTATTCTAGGACTAAAGAGTTAACAGGTCAAAACGAAAGGAAAAATACAAAGGGTATATTAAATTGATTTATTGAAGGATCTACTACATGTATATCCTTTATGGACTTACAATGACCAACTAATGAATTAGGGGAATGATGAGATGGATAGTTTGTTTCAAGATATATTTATTAAATAAATGTACATATCGATGCTCTTAATAAAATAAAAAACCAACAACAACTGTAGTTTCTATCTTGGCATGATTTTAACAATAAAAGCATAACCTTAATTGTGCTTCTCTGCTGAGAGTTATATATCCAATCCCGCTAACTCTAAATAACAACAAAGAGCCAAAGGTCAAAGAAACACAAACCAGCTACATTATTATGTATCAATTAATCTATGTCCTGATGAAGACATAAAAAAATATTTGCACAAAAAATTACAATGCTACTTAACATTATGCTTCACAGAATAAACAACACAAACATATATGCTATGATAGAAAGCAACTACCTCAACAGCATCCAGATTGGCTTTATCTGCAATGTTTCATAGCAAAGAACTATCAAAATGAATAAAGTAGAGATTTTATTTCAACAAAAATCATATTTAATAGATTTTGCAATGAATTGAGGTCACTAACCTAAGTCAATCTATAAAAACTTCTTTGAACATCATGGTAGTTGTCTTATTTGAAATTTGACTTGTATCATCTATGATCAAAATTTTCAGGCCTTGTTTACTTTTTACTCTTGATAGAGCCACATATAGTTGTCCATGCTAAAAACAAGCCTCGGAAGGTGAATTCCAACCTGAGAAAGAGTTTGCCCTTGAAATTTTTTTTATAGTCATAGCGAAACACCTAACCAAGGGAAATTGCCTTCATTGGAATTTAAATGGTTGTGTATGATTGGAAGGTGTCATGGTCATTCTAGGGATTGGACAATCTAGCCTATGTTGTTACTTAAAAGAATATATACTTCAATCAAATGGTTTCCCAATTTTGTAATAACCAACCTCATTCCATTGCATAGGCCATTTGATTTATCAATGTTCCTTAAAAGCATGACTAGTACCCCAATTTTAAAGTTTAGCTTATGATTTAGAAGCTGTGAAGCTATGAAGGAATTCAATATGTCAGGAGAATAGGCATCATCTTCATCTTCAAAGTTTGAATCTTCCTTGCAAATGAAATTTGAACTTAAGAAGGTTTTCTCATCACCTAGAATGAGGGACATCAAATAGTCATTAAGGATTGCAACATATGAAAGTATTGGAGATAGGATTACAACATATGAAAAGTGGAAATTCCTAAAATCATTTGTTACAAGAGAGTGTCAATAGGTATTTGGGAGTGTCAATAGCCCCATCCTCCTTTCAAATGTCGATTTTTTTTTCATATTTTGTTTTTCAATAAATTTTTGTTGATATAATTTAAATATAATAATTGTATTTTTATATTTGTGGTGATCTCACTATATCTTTTTTCCTAATTATTAGTAATTATGAAAAATAATGTAGTTATAATAAAGTCTATCCATTTATTATTGAAAGAATGATTCGAGCAAAATTTTAAATGTGCTACCTTATATTTTTTGGAAATACAAAACATCTTTTTGTAGTTTTTAAAATTTTCAAAAATGTGAACTTCATTTCTTACAAAATGAGAACAATAAAAGTCATGTAAATATATTTTCATACTTATTTATTTTATATTAAAAATGAAAACAATAAACAATAAAAGCAATCACAATGTTATTTTTCGAAGAAACAGAGCCAACATAAAAAAATGTATAAAATGGCATACAACCAAATCTTAGAGAAGATAAAAATAATTTATCCATATATGTGTGACATTTATAAAATGTGTGTGTGCGTGTCTTTCCTATAAATAATATTGTTGTAGTCAAACGTATAGTTATTAAATATCACCAAACCCTTAGAGAAGATCAAATTAATTTGTCCATGTGCGACATGTATAAATGTGTGGCCATGTCTTTCCTATAAATAGTATTGTTCGTGTGAAACACAGAATATTAAGAAATTATATATATATATATATATATGTGTGTGTGTGTGTGTGTGTGTACTAAGTAGGCTTCTCACCAACCCATCAATTACTTCGCATGGGGCTCAACATCGATGTACATTATCGCATTGACTGGTTGTTCCCAATGCACTTGGTATCTTTGAAAATTTCTTCACTATTTGTTCTAGAAGCCTTTGGTTTATCTGGTGACTGGGTCCTATGGCAGACAACAAAGGAATTCCAAAGAGGGGTGGGGGGATTCGCCAGCAGTGAGTTGTTTCGTATTTAGGGTTTGAGTCCGAAGGGAAAGTTAGGGGTATGTTTGTGTTTCCAAAAAAAGTTTTTTTTATTTTTCTTAGAAAACAAAAAATATTTGACACATTATTATTATTAATTATTTTTAAAAAGCTTTTTCTAAAATTTTAATTGAAAAACAAAAAATTGAAAACAAGGTTAAAAGTTTTTCTTATTTTTGTTCTCAAATTTTTTAAAAAACATGGAGAACACATTAGGAAAATAATTTTAATTAATGATAAAGTTGTAAATATGTGTTCTCAACTGAAAACACTCTTTCTTCCCAAATAAAAAATTGTTCTCACTATTTACATATAAACAAATATTTTGTTCTGTAGAAATTATTATTTTTTTGTTCTAAATAACTGTTTTTAAAAAACAATATAACAGAAACACTTCCAAATAGGCCCTAGTTTTTTCTTATCAATAAAAGCATTTTAGCATTAAAAGGGAGTGAGAGTTTAAATCCTTAACAATAAAGTCAATTAATATTTCGTGTTAGAAAATATATTACTTGAGCTAATGCTTTTTGACCCTCAACAAAAGTTAGTTTGTTTTTTAAAATAATAGAGTTAGCAAATGGGTGGATGGATCTGGGTTTTTCATTATCCAACTTCTCTTCTTTAATAATTTTTTTATCTCGGCCAATTTGTTTTTTGTGGAATTTTTTTTTCTCTTGTCCTTGTCTCTTAATTCATAGGTATTTTAGTTTCTCGTCCTTGTTCCACCCCATTAATAAAATTTATTATATTTGTTTTTATTCGTAGTATTCCTAATCATTATTAACTATTTATACAAGGTTGGGCAAGGCAAAATTAATTTCCAACCCTATCAATTTAAGAAAAAAGGAAAGTTTAATACTTGGGTGGCGTTATTGTGCCAGCTGCCTATTAATGTAACTAACTATATTAGTAATTTTCAAAATTACCCTTTAAGTTGTTTGTTTATATAATTTAAATACAAGATCAACTTATATTTTAAATGCTATTTACCCTATCACTTATGCAATTAAAATTATTGATTTTATGGATAAACTTTTGATCCCCGTGTTATTCTAATTCTTCCTTGATATTATTCTCTTAAAATTATCTACTGATTTTTTCAATAATTATTTTTTAAGAAAAATGCTTTGCAAATTTTACTAATAAGCATAATGACCATTAATATATATTTTGTTTACAAAACTATATGTAAATTACAAGTGTATCTACATTCAAACTTAAGGGATAAGAGCTAATTATATATTCATGCTTATAGATGGAACTAAAGATATTTTCAAAAATTAATGGGTACTTTAAAAATAATAAAACTATCAAATTTTTTTGGTAAAACTAATGTGAATGAATGATTATTAATTGAGAGTTTGAATATAAATTAATCACGTATTTAAATTATATTTAAAATAACTTGATAAATGATAGTTCCAAAATTAGTTACTATTTTTTCTACCCAAAATTTATATCATATTGAATAATATTATTTATATAATTAATTTCATAAAATTAAAAAAAATTACAAAGATAGCTACATTTAGACTTAAAAGTTAAGAGTTAATTTTTAACTAATCAAACTATATATATGTTCATGCTCATCATGCTTATTATTAAAATTTTAAAATTTTTTCATAAAACTAACAACCAAAAATTAATAGGTAATATATAAAGAGGAATAACAAGAAAGAAGAACAAAATTTTGCATAAGGGGATCCAAGGTTTATCATAAAAACAATAATTTTGATTGAATAAGTGATTGAAACAAGTTAGGAATATGAATAGACATTTTAAGTATAAATTAATCAAATATTTAAATTATATATAAAAAACAAATTAAGGAATGGTCATTTTGAAAATCAGAGATATAATTACACAACAATTTAAATAGAAATTTGAGCATATCAATAGCGATACCCTTATTACTGTTGTTAATCATTGTGAGTTATTCAATAGAAGTAACCCTCCCTTTTCTTTCAAATTCCTCCCATCTTAAAATGAAGGCGAATTTAAACCAAAATCCATACATGTACTATAAAATTATTAACTAAATTAATCATCACCTAAAAAAAAATGAAGAAGGTTGCTTTGAACTTATATTTGATGCCATCTTTTTGGCAAACAATGCCATATTGAGATATTAACCAAATGCAAAAAAGTATATGAGATGTGACCCCTCTTATGATTAGTTATAAGCTGCAATGTCATCAAATCTCATTATACTAAGTATCATTAACTGTGATTTTGTATGAGCTAGCACAATGAATCAACATCTTGTTATGTTTATTAGAACAAGTTTGATGAGAACCAATGAGCTAGTAGGCCATTGGTATTGGAGTCGTCTTCAGGGTTCACATATATAAAACTTACTCTAGAAAAGGGAAGGGTGAAATAGTTCGTAGCCTAATTAGTAACCTCCAAATACACGTGGTAAGGAACCCATTATGGGTAAGTGGAGGAAAGATGGGGTAAGGAAAGCATGTTGCCATGCAACGTAGAGGAAGGGAAAAAGGAGATAAAAGTATATGGAGAAGGATCAGAAGAGGCATGCTGAATATTGTGATTGTCTTGGGGAGGCTAGCATCCCATATTTGCTAGCATTTTGTGTTCCTGTCCTAAGTGTGCTATAGGTGTTCCCAAGAGTGAGCTGAGTGATTTCTACCTTACTATTTCATTTTTTATTGCTGTTCTCTAGAGTTATGGCTTGCATTTCTTTTATTGTCATTACTTTCCAATGTATTTTCAGCGTATTCCATTGTGCTTGGCACTGTTTCTATCAATATATCGGTGTTTGCCCAGTATTTCTTGGTGCATTTCTAGTTTATTACTTGGATACATAAGATTGGTATCAAATCAAGATTATCAGAGGCATGGTAAACACCAAAATGGAAGGAAGATTAGAACAAGTTGAAAAGGGGATAGAAGAGCAGCGGAGATGAACGGATGAACTGAGGCACGAGATAGGTGTAATCTAGGACCATATACTAGACATCCATGAATTTATGGCCTAAATCATAGCTGAGAAGGTAAAGGCTTGGGAACGCTCGATTAGGGGATCCTAAAGAAGTAATAGGGAAGGAGAAAGAAAGATAGACTCAACCAGAGAAAGCAAGGGAGACTAGAGAGACAATTAGGAGAATAGATTTAGAAGATTAGAGTTACCTATATTGTTAGGCACTGATCCCATGGGCTAGTTATTTAAGGTGGAGAGGTATTTCTAGGTCAACAATGCGGAGGAGGCTGAAAGAATGGAAGTCGTGGCCATTTGTCTAGAGGGTCGAGCACTAAGTTGATACTAGTAGTTGGAGGGAAGAGTCCCGATATGGTTGTGGGAGGAATTCCAAGAGGAGTTGCTTGATCAGTTTCATCCCTCACAATAAGGTGGGGGGCATGAACATTTGGTCGCCCTTAAACAAACTTGCATTGTAACTGAATACTGGGAGGAGTTTAAGCTCCTCTTACCCCTTTGTGTAAAGCATCCAATGACCTATTAATGGGAACTATTAGTTCAAATAAGGTTGAACACCCAAGAAGGGGGGATGAATTAACTACTCTGATATTTAAAACCTTTCAAAGATAGAAAATTTCCTTAAATGAGTAACCAGAAAACTAGGTTGCTCATTTTTCAATGTCTTACACAAGCAAGTTTTAACTATAATGTTAAACACTTGGTAACTTAAAAGCTTAGACTACTTGATAAGTGATCCTGCAAGTAATATTTTCAAAGATAAAATCAATGAAATAAAGATTTAAGTCATAACTTTTTAAAACCTCCCTAAGCAAGCTTAAAATCACTAGGTTTTTCTCACAATAAGCTAGCAAAACTCTATCACACTATATTTTTTTCTCATATGTAAGCCTAGCAAAACCTTACAAAACAATTTTTGGATAAACTCAAGTAAGCTCAAGCTCCCTCAAGATAACTAAACCAGTAAAGCTCAATGGAGGGTATGTTTTCTTTTTTAGGTTTAAGCACAATAGATAGTCTTCTGATATTCTTTCACTTTCACAGCTTCTATATATGCATCTCCGTCTCCATTTTATTTGAATGTGGCTATTTATAAATGAAGATATTGGCATTGTGCTTCACTAGCTGTTGAGAGCATGATTATTCAGTGGAAAGCCTCGTAACCATAATAGCCTTAATTATACAACTATGGCTGTTAATGTTTGATAGCAAAAGAGTTTTCTCCTTTTTCTTTTAGTTTGAATCCTCCTTTTAGTGAAGATTTGTATGGAGCTTTAGGCTTATATTATGGTTTTCAATCTGCACAAGTAAGCTAGTCACAGTAGATAGCCATCTTTTTAATGGGTTACTTTTGAATAAAACATTAAAAAATACAATTTCCAATATAGACTTTCCAAAGAGAGTTCTAGAAAGTGTATATCGTTTTTGGACTAGACCAAAGCTTCCATTTAAACAAGTACTTTGTTTCAGAGATCAAGTACTTCATTTCAGACTAACTAAAGTGCTTTGTTATGAAATTATTATTTGATCCTTACTCTTTTAAGAAAAACTTTAGTATAGTGATTTTTTATCTTTGGCTTTTCTTTTTGACTTAAAAACTTAGTTGGCTCATCAAAATCATTTTGCATATGATATTTTCTCAACAATTTCTTCCTTTTTGATGAAGACAACTAATTCAAAATATGCAATTTTGTCAAGTCAAAAAATTTCAAAGCTTAAGAAACAATGTATAAAGGACTAGAAAACTCCCTTCATGGTAGGTGTTTGGTTCCTTGACAAGTTCCCCTGAGTTTTGCACAATTTCTTGCGAAACACCTCCTGAGTTTTATGATAAACTCATGGTTGTTCTTTTGATACCAATAACACGATATCCTGCATGCTTAAGTATAGTTTGTGCAGATAACTGCATATAATTGCATATTTTACTACTTCTCTCCCTTTGGCATCATCAAAAACAAGATAATCAAGGAGTTTAAATAACATCCATAAACATAACAGTAGAGTTTAAAATAACACCCACAAACAAAAATCACAAATAGTCAAAGTCTGACATAAAGGTCCAACAAAAAGTACCACATAGCAACAGTATCATATAGTAAAGCAATAAGCTTAAACAAGAGTTTGCAGGTCATAGGTAATTTAAACATGAGGTGCATTGTTAGGTTCTTGGGCTGGAACAAGAGAGGTATCAAAGGGGTTAGAGTGTGTTTCTTCAGAGTCTTTCTCCAAAGTTTGAGCAGCATCCTTCTTGGGTTCAACAGCAGGTTCTTGATCATTAAAGTCCTTATGGTGAGAAGTTGACTCAATCTCCATTATTTTAACAGGTAACTTTGATGGCTGAGGCTCAAGAATATCAAGCATGATTGAGATTTAGTGTAATTTATGTTTTACCTCAGCCATTTCAAACTAAATATCTAGAGCAAATTACTTAGTTCCTTTTTATGTTCATTCACAGCATTAGCCAAACTCTCTATCTTTTTATTCATCATTTCCATTATTTTTGGCTCAAGTTTCACTTCTTTTACCTTATTTTTTTCCCTTATATTTTATAAACACAGGTTTTGTAGTCTTTTTCTGCACTTATATTGGCTTAACTTTTGGAATTTTTTATTCTTGTTTCTTTAGCTCTTTCAATTTCTTTCTCCTTATGAAGCTATGTTCCTTTCTTTGGTGTCTCCATTTTCTTAGGTGTTTCTAGAGGTTTTTCTTTCTGGGTTTTAGTGGTTTACTTTTCTAGGTAAAGGGTAATGTACTTGCCTACACTGGCTCTTTTCCTTTGCATTTTCTTATGAGAGGTATATCTTCCTCCTCCTCCTCCGCCTTTTCTTCTTCATGAAAGATAGGGGTGATTTCATCATTCTTCACCCCTTTTCCTTTTACTTCTTCATCATTTATCTCTTCATTCTTCTTGGAAGATCTTACTTCTTTCTAAGAACTAGTCTCTAATCCAAGACTGATAGAATTAGATGAATCACTAAACTTAGCACTTCATCAATCATGAGAATGCTAGGTTTATATTGCACATTTGAGGGTAGGCTTTCTTTCAACAGTGGTTGGTTTCTCCTAAGAAATATTTTTCCTTCTCTAAAAAGGAAATCTCATGGATTTCTTAATAGGAGTTGTCATAATTTTCTTTCTCTATTCCTTCTCTTTGGGTTGGCTTCTCCTTGTTGCTTCTTCTAGGTTTTTAGGGGACCCTTCTTCCTCATTCTTCTATGCTTCTTTTCTTTTCTTTAATTGGTACCTTCTGTTGTATTCTCTCTTCCTTTCTCTTAACATTTCTCTCTTCAACTATGCTGCTTTCTTGTCAAATGTTGGCTTATGCCCAATAGTCTTCATTTTCATTCATCTAACAACAACCACTTCTTCCCTTGTGTCGCCTTTGAGACTACATGATGAGCTTTTTTCAATTTTCACCTTTTGATCCCCTTCCTCTTTATTCCCATATTTAGCAGTAGCCTCTTATCGTAGGTTCCCTTATCTGTTGCTATTCCACTATTCAAATTCTCCAGAATTACTCTTGTATCTTTTGCTAAGAAAGTAGTCACAGTTCCATATGGAAGTTCTACTTTCTCTTTTTCCAAACAAGCTTTCATATGACTTACAATAATAAATGGCAAGTTCAGTCTAATACCATTAGTAATGCACCACATGCAAAAGGTTTCTAGTTTGTTTGCTTGGTTGGCCTTGCCTATCCTTGGCATAACCATGTGAGTCATGATATGCAACAAAATTGTTATGTCAGGTTCAAGAACAGAGGTATCAACCTCCTTGAGTTAAGTCTGTAGAAGCTAGTGAGGAGTGAATTGACTTGTTACTTGTATTGGCATTGTCCTAGAAGTTCCTCTTTCCATTGCTGGAATGAGATCAAGTGAAAGCCAGTTATTTGCTCTCTTGCTAAGCGGCCTAAAAC
>JASKGM010068831.1:0-13973 GCA_034509205.1 Ceratonia siliqua
TTAAATTTATTTATTTTTTTTAATTCTTTTTGTGTCCTTTTTTTTCTTATTAATTAATTTTATTTTGCATATTTTTTTTTGTTATTATTATTATTATTTTTTATTTTACTATTTATCTTGAGAATTAATTTAAACACCTGGACAAAATTAGGTGTTTACAGAATGCTAACAACTCTAATAAATAACATTTCAATAGAATGCACACTAACAACTTTAGCAAACTGTAATTATACCAGAAGGCTTAGTCAGCATGCTTAGTCAACATGACTGACTTCACCAATGTTCCTAACAGGCTCTAAGAATGCATGCTACCCACCAATTAACATAATCTCTATTTTTAGACACAAGATATCTTGTACTATACACTTATTGTGCCTGTTCAACGAAAATAACAGAAAGTAACCCAAATATATAAAATTAGAGTATCAAGAAATAATTTGCCTTCAATAATCCCAATGAAGTTTCCATTTGACCCTTATTGCAAGAATCACAAAATAACATGCCAACACAATCTTAGGTTAAATGTGTCTTAAGGGCAACTTCCTCACTAGCCCTGTAGCCCTTCACCTTCACTTGCTTGAAATGACCATATTTCGAAATGAAATCAAAATTGAACAAAATTTTAAGCAGGTAACTAAAAACTTTAGGGTGGAGATGGAATGTGACATATGAGAATAAAATACTATCAAATGATAATAACTAAATGCTATATCTTTTATAGTCTAGAACTTAAAATTGTCAAGAATAGTATTATAAGATTATATACAAAAATTTTAACTTTTTTATAAAAGATAAGAATATATAGTAACTTAAGATTATTAGGTAAAGAAAATAAGAAATCCTCAAGTCTATTTGTGTGAAATAAGGGAGAAATTAGGGTTTTCTAATTCTAGGCCAAACTTTGCTTTTATCTCCATTCAAACGAAAGAAATGAAGGCTCCAGAGTAAATTAGAGAAAGAGACCTCGAAAGTATTTACAAATCTAGTGCTAGATCAAGTTGTTTATCCTAAGTGTTTACAGTACAAACATGAGTTCTAAATTTTTTTAAAACATTCAAGCTTGCAAACAGGCAAAAATAAAACACATAGGATAACTCACGACAAAATGAGAAGTTAAATAGATAAGAATTTTACCTTCTTGTAGTCACTTTAGTTTTGTAATATACTTTGTAATGAAGCACACTGACTGCCTATTCTTTAGGAGTTATCAATCCATAAAACTTACGGTGTATATGCTTAGTGATTGGAATAAAACAAAATATGAAAGAAAATAATTGATAACTTTAAAAGTAAATTAGAAAGCCTTCCCTTTCCTTTCAAGTATGGCGTGTAGAAATCTGTGAAGGCACTCAAACAAAACTCACTTTTGTTCTTAGTGTTTTTCTCTCAAAAACTTGAGGCACTCTCAAGGTGCTTTCTCTCTAATTTTTTCAGCCACAAAAAGAGAAGGGGTTAGGTTAAATTTATACTAACCTAACCCTAGGTCATTCCTTTGGATTCAAAAATATCCTTTCCTAAAACTTAAGGATTCCACATGCCTATTAGGGAGAATAGATGATCAAAATTTTTAATTAATTAATTAATAATTGCATTATTCAAATAAAGAATTTTATTTAATTAAATTTCTTTGACTCATTTAGTCTCCTAGTGAATTTAGATTGCCTAGGAAATTAAAATTCCTTTAATTTCTAATTCTTTATTCTCTAGGATAATTAGGAGAGAATCAATTTCTCTTCTTTTGGGCGTGCACCTCTCCATCCCATCAAGAGGAAGTTGTCTTACAAATTTGAACAATTCAAACTTTGCAACAATAGTTGAATAAAAATTAATTTTATCCTAATAAAATGATATAGCCAAATTTTCTAATTAAATGGGGTTTAATTTTATTTTAATCAATTTTTTAAATTAAATATTTGAACAATTCAAATATTAATTTAAAGTGGTTAAATCAAAATTAATTACTAAGATAAAGATTGTCCTAATTGAGACAACACTTGTGTTAATTAAAATAAGTATTTGTCTTAAAATTTTATTGTCTAATTAAAACAAAACTTGTTTAAATTAGACAACTAATGTGAGAATTATTTTAGTTTCTTTAATGACAAAAGTGTTTCTCACATTTTCAAGGATGATTAGGGCAACATTTTTCCTTAAATAACTCTTTGTCTAAATTAAGACAACTCTTGTCTTAATAAAGACATTAGTTGAAATGTTATCAATTAACTTCATCTTAAATCTATTCTAACTTAATGTGGATTGAATTCTCCAAAGCTAGGTGGGAAATTCATTTGGACATAGAAATTTCAAGCTCCAATAAATTTTGGATTATTTTAATCTCATTAAGATAATCTAATTTTATTAATCATGAATTCATTTCAGTACCAAAGACTCATTATTGTACTCTTGCTAATTCCTAAAATTATGAGAAGTCATTGTTTGACATTAATTTGTCCAATTTACAAAACAAGTGTTTGTGAACCCTCGTAGCCATCCATTTATGCAAGGTAAAATTATCGTTTTATCCTTTATGTCAATTTTATCTCTTGGTCTCAGATTTCATCCGATAAGTGACCAGATAATTTTTAGAACATTTCTAAAACTATCTTGAAATTATGTCTAGTTAATTCATCATTTCACTAGGCCCAGATATGTCACTTGTCATTCTGAAATCATCATAAGTGATGTAATGGTACGAACTCCGTTTCTTGGATTTATGTTCCCAGATGTTCACTCCATAATGATCTCAACATATAGAGTCTTGACCAAAGTCACACACTGGTTATGCCCATAGTATATCAAAGATCACAATGGTCATGAACACAAGTTCATAATCCATCAGGATTTCGATTTCGCTACTAGTGGATGCAATATGTGTGAGTTCAAGTTCAAAGCAATGGTATTAACTTGAACTTAATATCTCACTTGGTTACAATTCATTTAATAGTATCATTACCTGAAGTTTACTACTTCAATGATTTGAGATTCTTCATTCCCCTAAAAAGGAATCTCATTCTTTCAATGGAGGTAATCCGAACACTATAGTCTTTCTTGAATAAAGTGACTAGCTCTACTCAGTGAATATGAATAGTATTTTAGATTCATTTGAAGATATATATTTCCTTTTGCATAACTCTTGTACAAATGTATCTAGATTTATTAGAATCTAGGAACCTTAATAGCTAGAAAATAAAGCTTATAAATGAAATCTTTATTTATTAATATTAAAATGTATTCACATTAAATTGGGGAATATAACTTGCTTTCCAAGTTAATCTATTCCTAATATCCAGGTCAGCCAATGATAAGGGAGGATGGCCATTGTCAAACTATAGAGGTCTTTGAGGAGTGGTTTAGAATTTTGAGATAATAAGAAATGAGATAGAAATGGAAACACATATCGAAGGAAGAAAGGGGTTTCATTCTTTGTATACTTTAAGAAACTGAAGTAATAGAATTTCCTTGCTAATCCTTTGCTAAAAAAAGTTAAAAAAAAGTATATTAAAGAATAACTAGAAAAATATTCCCTTGCTAAGAATTTAGTGAGGGAATATATATTAACAAGGGATTTCGCTCACTAATATCTATAGAATAGCTAAAGACCCAAGATTTCTTTCTTTTGAAAATTTATATTGATGGTTTGATGAGATAAATCTCTCTAATTCATTCACTAAGTTTGTTGCTATTATACATTTTCTTGTAGTGATTATTTTCTATTTACTTAGAAAGTTTAGGAGATTTATTTTGTGAACAAGATAAGAGATAAATGTCAAGGACCAATTCTGCCTAAAAGAAATTGATGTGATGATTTATATAAAATGTTTACCTAGAATTAAGTGTGATATTTTAGAGTGTTTTGGGTACTTTTGGATGCATTTTTATATAATTTTAAGTTCCTTTTACATCTATATGATTATTAGGACTTGTTTAATTATTCTACAAGCTTTCTAGGCCATTCCAGTGTATTTTCCCCAAGGATTGGGAGCCGTAGCACTCAAAACTAAGTGCTAGTGCCCATGGCGATGAAATAGCACCAAGGCAGAATGGTTGGAGGAGGCCGAGAGGTAAGTGCCCACCCATGAGCATTGTGTGATGTAATATTTGAGTTTTCATTATGAGTTGAATCTAATTGTTTAGATGATATTTTCTTGTTCCAATCTATTGAATTCATTATTCATGCTTTCCATTAACTAGCCATTAATTGTTTGTCTGAGAAATTGAATGATGGAGTGAAAGTAGAAGTTCAATATTAGTTTGTGGATTCACTAGACCTAGGTAGTGTAATCACAAAATTATATGCACACCTTTGTGACCTTTCTTTTGGGTTCCATTAATCTTAATGCATCTATGTGAATTGCTATGATCACAAAAGTAGATATAGGATTGATATAGGTAGAAGTGTTATACCTTGAAAGAGCATAATATATATCATAGGGAAACATAATCATTGCAATTAGGAAATATTAAAAATCAAACTCAATCTCATTAATGGAACTCAATTGATGAAACTCCAAGTCTAGAATCCCTTGTCATTACCTTTTTATAACATTATTTGATCATTGTTATTGTTATTTGCCTCAACTATAATTTGACTGCTTAGAAAATATAGGCAATTACTTAATTTTGGTACTTGAAACTTCTTCATTGTGGATACGAAACTTGATTGCCTTATACTACTTTTCATGACCTATACACTTGTGGTATGCTCTAAGCACATAAGCAATCACATGTTCACAATGTCTTATGCTAAAATTTCAATTTAATTATGAAGATGGAGTGGAAAGGATTGAACTCCTGATTGATTAGTCAAGAAGGCTCTAACATTGTATTAAGTATCACTTTTATCCAAAATTTATTAGGAGAAAGAATTAATATGGATAGTTTTTTTTTAATTTTCTATCAAAAACAAAAAGAAAAGAAACCAAAAACTAGCCTCCATGAAAGTACACACCCAAACAATTAGCTAATTATAGGAAAGTGATCCAGGATAACTTGAATTTCCAAAAATTTGTAAAGAAAATGAGGAAATCATATGAGGAAATATGGGGACTTCTGAATTGAAGAAAGAAAACCAAGCTGAACTCTTTGTAATCAATCTCAGAACAAATCACAACTTGAGAGAGAACTAGAGAGAAAAACGAAGAAAGACAAAAATGAACATACATGCCTTCTACGTATAAACTAACTGCTATTTATAGCCTAAGTATAGAAACAAGGAACTAAATAATAACCACGTAGCCACTAGCTAACTAATTGTTAATTATGAAACTATAACAACTTCTACCTGTTCAGCAAGTATTTGGCTATGGTGTATAGTCCCTCAGAGAGTTACTCTATATCAAACCCTTCCCCTTTAAGTAACCCTTATCTTCCAGGGTTTAAAAAAGGAAACTTCTTCAAGAGGTCAAAATAAAACTCCCATGTGGCATCCTTAATAGGATTGTTCCTCTATTAATCTAAGACTTTAGTAGCATTTTTACCCCTTTGATTCACTATAGCTCTAACTAATATGGATCCAGGCTCGATGGGGACAATTATAAAAGTAGCAAAGGATAGAAGGATAAGAGAATTAGGTGTTGTACCTATATGTCTCTTAAGTTCTTTGACATGAAGATGAGGATGTAACTTAACATCAATAGGAAGACCTAATGTGTAAGCCATTGCATCCACCCTATCAATAATCCTTTAAAGCCCAAAGTATCTAGGTTTTAACTTCTAATTAGCCCATGAAATCATAAAGAATTCCCTGTAAGGTTGAAGTTTTAAGTAAATCATATCACCCACATACTCTTATGCTTATTTGCAAGATGTTTCATCCTTTGTTGTGTCTTTCTAGATGAAACTTCAGAACTTTCATCATTTTCTCCATTTTCTATAAACTTTTATCTACTAGGTTTGCCTTAGATTCATTAGGCAAGTAAGGTAGGAGCATAGTATAGGCTATCCATAAACAAGTTCATAAGGAGTGGCCTGAGAAGCTATGTGATAGAGGGTAATATATAACCACTCTGCTAAAGGTAATTAACCACTTAGACCATGAAATGTGAGTATCATTGCACATGCATCCCATATAGGTTTCTAGGTACTTGTTCACTGATAACTGAGTTTTATACTTAAGTAGAAGTTGTTGAACTAATATTTGATAGAATTTGATATTTATTTTGAGTAATTTACTGGTTTTCTTAGTTTATTTTTGTAAGGGCAATGTTTCATCATCAAATCAAGCTTTTTAGCATCTTTGAGGGCACTTCAGGCTAAATTTCAACAACCTTGGCCACAACATCCATGACTCAAAGCTGTGGTGTCATGAGTGCTTATGCTTAAATATTCGTTGAAAAAGAGGACTTTCATCTTGGAAAAGAAGCAGTTAAGTTTGGAGACAAAGTTTTACGTCAATGTAGGAGTTCTTAGAGATGAAAAGAGATTGCAATTTTTGGGCTATCAACTATTTATCTTTCTAATTCTCTTAAATTTTCCTCTTTAGAATTTCTAATGTTGGTTGTAACTTTGGTTTGTTGGATTGTAATTGGAACCCATGTGTAGTTTGACTTGATTCCATTTACTCATTAACCATAATTGATTATCATTTGATTGTTTTCTCTATTGTGCTTAATGCTTCTAATTAATTAGCCATTAATTGGATTGAGTTTGGGAACCCTCAAGACTTTGGGAAAAGGATTTTGGGGTTTTACCTTAGGTAAAGAGACATATGATCAATGAGCAGAAGCCTTGAGATCATGTAAGATAGGAATATACTTACATGACATGTGTAGTCATAGGAATAGTTTAAACTTAATAAATTATTGACTAATAGTTACTTATAGGAATATAGGATACCTTTGATTTAGGATATTTTGAATTGACCATCTGAAGATGCTTTTAGATAAATTAAGGCTCTTGGCTAACAATCGAGATAATTGATTGAGTAAGCGAGGAAGAAATTGATTCTTATAAAGGTAGGGGAAGATTGTAGTCCTAGGCTTGTCAAACTCAGTGATATTCATCTCTTAGTTGATTGCTTGAGATTTCCTATTAGTTTATTTTTCCTTAATCTATTTAATTCTAAGTGGTTAGTTTGATTAAGATTGAAAAGGAAAAAATTAATACTTAACAGCTTAGTGGTAAATCCTTGTGGGAATGATACTCTACTCATCACTTCATTACTTGTAAAACTATAGTGTACACTTGCATTTGTAATTTTATACAACATTCACCCCTTCAATTTGCCTATCAATTTGAGGGTGATAGGCAGTGGATAATTGCAGCTGCACACCCTAGAGAGTGAAGAACTCTGTCCAAAAATCACTGATGAAAACTGAATCTCTATCAATAGTAATGGACTTAGGTAGGCCATGAAGCTTAAAAACATGATCCATGAAGCATTGTACAATAGTAATGGCTATGAATGGTTGATAAAATGCATTAAAATGAGCTGCCTTGCTCAATATGTCAACAACCACCATGATAATAGACTTTCCATGAGAAGAGGGTAATCCTTTTATGAAATCCATAGAAATATCACTCCATATGTGATTATGGATAGGTAGGGGTAGGAGTAGCCCTAGTGATGCTACATTTTCATATTTACATGTTTGCATATGCTACATTTCCCAACAAACTATTGAGTATCCTTTGTCATCCCCTTCCAATAAAACTAATTTTTAATCCTTTGAGGAGTATCATCTCTTCTATAATGTCCTCCAATAAGAGAGGTATGCCTCCACTCTAGAATCTTCCTTCTTAGATTGTGATCTTTACCAATCACTAGCTTGTTCTTCCTTCTCAATTGGTTATTCATACTGGTAGGATTAGTTTGTAAATGAGATATTAGGTTATGTAAATTTGTGTCTTCATGCCAACTTCCATGTATTTAAGTAAATAGATCTAAGCTAATGGTATGGAGAGCCATCAACAAGATTTTTGACCCTTGCACCCTGGAAAGTGCATCTGCTGCTATATTATATTTGTCTTATTTATATTGAGTTTCATAATAAAATTCCATCAATTTTGCCAACCAACCCTATTGAAACTGAGTTGTAAGCCTCTAGTTTAACAAATACTTAAGACTTTTCTAGTTTGTCTTTGTGATAAATTATATTTAGCAAATAACGTCTCCATTCTTGTATGGAAAATACTACTACTAATAGTTCTTTTTCATAGACAGATAAGGCTTGGTGTTGTATTCCTAAGGCTCTATTGATAAAAGCAATATGATGGTGCTATTGATAATCATATATCTTATACCATACCCACAAGCATCAGTTTCCACAATAAATGTTTTGTTGAAATCAAGAAGAGCTCGAATTGGTGCTGAAGTTAGAGTAACCTTAAGTTGTTCAAAAGTAGTTTCAGCTTCTAAAGTCCACCCAAGTCTATCCTTTTTTAGTAAATTTGTTAATAGCTTAGCTATTTGTTGGGCAAATAGGCAAATAAAAGTACACATTATCGTCTAACATGTAATATAGTGATGAATAGGGTATTGTTATCATGAGGATTTGTTACTAAGCTATTAAGTATCAAAATTATTCTTCCCAATCTTAATCAAACTCACCAATTGCAATTAATTAAATTAAGTAAAAAAACTTAACAATAAAGCTAAAGCAATTAAATAAGAGATGAATTTCATTAAGTTTGACAAGCCTAGGACTACAATCTTCCCCCACAATTCATATGTTTCAATTCCTTCCTCAATCACTCAATTAATTATCTCAATTGTTAGCCAAGAGCTCTAATTTATCTAAAATCCTTTTTCTATGGTTAATTAGAAATATCCTTAATAGTAGGTACCCTATATTCCTATGAGTAACTATTAATCAAGAATTTAGTAAGTTTAAACTCTTTCTATGGCTACACATGTCATGTAAGTATATTCCTATCTTACATGATCTCAAGGCTTCCTCTCATTGATCATATGTTTTTCTACCTAAGGCAAAAATCCAAATTCCTTTTCCCAAAGTCATTAAGGTTTCCTAATTCAATCCAATTAATAGCTAGTCATACTACATGTGGGTTCCAATTATAATCCTAGATGAAAAATCAATTCCATTAAAGGAGTTGTAAAGTAAGATTCAAAGATACAAACCATTAGAAATTCTAAAGATGAGAAGTAAAGAGAATAAAAAAGATAAAATAGTTATAGCCCAAAAATCATGATCTCCTAGGTTCACGCCTCCAAGAACTCCCTCGTAGTTGTAGAAATTTGTCTCCAAACTTAGTTACTTTCTTTCCAAGTCAAAAGATCCTCACTTATAATGAATTTGCTAATATTTATACACTTTGATGCATAGGGGCCGCTGCTTTAACTTCTTGGGCCACTACTCCAAAGTGGGGTCTCTTTTTAATCGTTTGCGATATGGCTCCAACTCTTGGGAATTATGGATCTATAATTGTAAGCACAGGGGCACCATAGTTTCATCTTTTGGATGCTGTAGCATTATGACATCACATGGGCACCAGCTCTTGGGAGTTGCAGCTCCAATGCATCATGTGGGCGTTGTGGCTCCCTTGCCTCTTCTATCATCTTATCCCGATTATGTTTAGAGCATGCAAATGACATTGTTTAGAGTGTAGATTTTTTTCTCATATTTCTAACTAACTAGACCTTGCTAAATTTGACTTCTAAAACTCTGGATACATTTTGAAAATTGACACAGGGTCTGGACTATAATTAGGCTTCTAGCATATTTAAATGCTTCCATTGATGCTTAAATTGGGTCTTCAAAATGCCAAAACTAGGTTTTGGGATCTGCATAAAAATTATAGGCCTTCGTCTTAGCTTTCCATTAAGCCAAACAATACCGACAACCAAGATTTGTATCTCTTCTAGTTATAGCACCAAAACCAAATAGTGTTATGGGTTACTTTACCAGTTCAGCATGAATTTAATTTATAAGCCTAACCCAATTTTTGCTCCTTCACATCTGTCGCACCCTAAATATTTGGACACATGACCGGTATAGAAAACCACCATTAAGCCCAATGTCAACCAAAACTACAATTAAACACTTGCAAGAAATCTAACATTCCCAAGAATAAAAATACATGTAAGAGACACCTGAAATCCTAGAAAAATGAGCCAATAACATACAAAACACTATAAGACAAAGTACTTAAGGCTAAGAAAATGTGTGAAATAAACTCCCACATCACTATTTGATCATAGCCTTTTAAAAATCTATTGTAGTAACATGTTAACCTTAGAAATCCTCTAAACTACTTCACATTATTAAGAGTTTGCAAGTACTTCACATTATTAGGAGTTGACAAATTCCTGACTGTTTCCACTTTTTATGGCTTAATAGAGACGCCAGTTTTAGAAATAAAGTGACCTAAGTACTCTACATGAGCCACAACAAAATAACACTTGCTTCTTTTTCCATATAGTTTGTGTTCCCTTTTCAATAAAAACACAGCTTTTAAGTGTGTAACATGGTCATCAATAGAAGAATTGTAAACCAGTATATCATCAAAGAAGTCTAGCATACATTTCTTGATATGCATCTTAAGAACTGTATTCATAAGGTGCCGAAATATGGATGAGGTATTGGTAAACTTAAAAGGCATAATCAAATATTCATAGTGACTAAAATAAGTTTTAAAGCTGGTTTTATGTATGTTTTCAGGCTACATTCTAACCTGGTGAAATCCAACTCTTAATTTAATCTTAGAAAATATCACAGAGCCTCCAAATTCATCCATAAGATCCTCAATTAAAGGAATAGGGAATATATCCTTAACTATATTCTTGTTGAGGTGGGGGCAGTTGCCCCCACACCCTTGCCATGGGTCCTCCTCTAATCATAGAAGCCACCTGAAGATAGGCTCAAGTGGCCTTACTCAATTTTGCATCCATAGCTTCTCTGGAGCAAAGTTTCCTTCCCTCTCTTTACTTCTCCGGGATGCGTGTCCTTCTTGACCAGTTAAATTATGGACGATAAACAATAGGTTATAGTTTATATTTTTGGTCTACTTGCTATATTATAAAAGTTTTAATTTTGTCTTCTTATTTATTATTTTAAATAATTAAGTCTCTTTCACATTTTTGTCAATTTATAAATAAAAAATAATGATGTTGTAATTAAATAACATATATGACTATGTTATTGTATATAGGAAATAATTTAGTTAATAAATCATCAAAAGAAATTATACTCAATATACATTATTTTATCTCCTTATTTTACATGTTTTCATACATATATAATTTTATTTGATAATATGTTAAATAGTCATTTCACATAAATAATAATAGTGCTAATTAACTACAATAATATACATATATATATATATATATATAGTATACAAACCAATAGAAATAAAGAGAGACTTAAATATTGAAGGTTTTTTTTTTTTTTAAGAAAAGAAAGGTAATATTTATATAAATTAGAAACAGAGACCGAATTAAATTATTTTAAAATATTAAGAGGAGTAAAAGTGTATATAAGTCGTTGACTTTTTTCATGCTCTATTAGCTAAGAAAGGAAAGTCAGAAGGGGAAACAAAAAATAAAGGATGTGTCTCTATGTCAGTTTCCCCTATCCTAATAAAATTTTGGCTGTTTGTGGTAGTTAAAATAAAGGATCTTCTTTGAAATTTGCTTTTCACAAGCATGGAAGAAAACTAGATAGAGAAGTTCTAACTTCTATGGTTGTGATGATGAGATTAAATATTTGATAATAAATAAATAAATTGATAAAGAAAGAAAGAAGATTGATTTTTTTAATCCATTTGTAATAATAATTTCTTTCTTTTATGATGAAGATTTTGAATGATCTCTGTGTGCTGTATTGAACAAATGAAGATAATACAAATAAAAGCTCTTAGAGCTTCAGGTCTCGAGTCACGAGAATACGAAGTCAAAGCTGACAAAATAAAATAATAAAAGAAATTAGAAAATATGCACAGTGGTAGCAACTAAGCACAAAGGCATGGCAATATCTAAATAAAGAAGGCAAGTATCCCACAAGATCAGCCAGAGGAGGTTTACAAGGTAACTGGCTCGATAATGCAGCAGAAAGCTGGGGCAGCAGGAGATGTCCTGCATAAAAATGGCAAAATAAAAAATGGCAAGGAAATAAAAAGAAAAATAATTTCCTAATTTTTTTATACTTCTCAAAAATGAAGAAAAATAGAAATTAATTAAGATACCCCTTCTTTGATTTTGTTTTTTGTTTTTTGTTTTTTTACATTGATTCAAGAAAACGTGAAGAAAGTTTACATCGAGTAAATAGGCCAGTAAGTAAGACAAAGGTAGACTTACGAGATAATAGTACAACGTAAGCTTGTGCTTCTAGATAAACATAGACAAGCAATGCAACAAGATGAAACACACCTCCAAAACACAACCCCCAAAGAAGTCGAAAGAAAATTTAAAACTAACAAACATAAATACAACTTTAAACATAGACAAGAAAAATTTGAAAGATTATTATGGGAGGTAATACACACAGTAGTTCTTTGAGGGTGGGTTAAGACTCTTAAAAAATCTTTAACTTCCTAAATGAATCCCATAGTGCAAATTTGATGAATTAGAAGAGATTAAATCTTTAAATGCATTACCACGAGCAAAAGCAAAAGAACAAAGAAAAATCAAAACCCCAAAGCCTAGCCTTCATTTAAGTCTAACTCCCTCTTCCCTTTGGCCTGCACCTCTACCCCACAATGCCAAGATGAAAATCTACAAAACACGAGTTTCAATAAGAACTTACCTATCATCATAAAGATTCACAAATAACTATAAGAAAAAATTAGAGTCAATTAATTAGTTATCTTTGAAAATTAAAAATTAAGTGTATATCAGTATAATCTTTAAAATATTTTTTACATCAATTTTATTTTTGACTCATAAAATTTAAGGGTTTAGATGTCCAATATGCAGGCCATAACTTGTCATATTAACAAGTTAAAGTGCTAGTAAGGAGAAAATATACCATCATAATATTACTACGTGAAAAAAATGTTAATTATTACAAATCAAGTGATCGAATGAGAAAAATATTTTAAAAAGATTAAATTGTTATACACCTATTCTTTTATAAATGAATTAGTTAGTTCACTCAACAAACTATATACCATTATAAAAATTAAACTATAACATAAACATATGCGCCATATAATTCCAATCATTAAGTTCTTCATCTTCTTCATCGTTGTCATCCAAAAAGCCATCATTTTTGTCATATTCATTGTCATTGGTAAAAACAAAGAAACCAAAAACTAGTCTCTAGGAAAGTACACACCCGAACAATCAGCCAATTACAAGAAATGTTCAAAATTCAAAAGGGATAGCTGCCAAACTACGCAACTCAGGATCATCTTTAGCATCATGTTCGGCCAGGAAAATCAGCATGCACTGATATGAACAATAGAAACTTGCCAATCTATTTGGAATGTTTATGGGATTTAAATAAGAAAGGTCGTCTTATTATAATTTATTCATAGAGTGATTTCCCATATAACAGGTTCTATATGCTTACATCGTTCTGATCATTCTGGATTCTTATGAAATCAATGTGTGATTTTCCACCAAGCTCGCGTGAAAAGTATTCCTTGTAGTAATCAAACACACTCATTCGTTGGAACAAAGCTGGTCTTTCTGGAATTACAAGGCTTGGTGATGGACCTATAATCCCATCCAGTTTAGGACCATAAAATGTGGCTATGGAGATCCTTTCCTTCTCTGAGTTTACTGTTGCTCGATGCTCGATGCTCCGGTAATTCCCATTACTCAGAATCTGTCATACCATTTGAGAAGGAATTAATCATTTCATGTATTCAAGGGTACAATTTACCGGGCAATTGTTTTTAGGATACGCCCTAAATTTTCTTATAGCCTTGCAGAAATTGGCCACATGGTTCACAGTTCACTAACTAAACATTGAATTGGTAATAAAATATATTTTTTTCAATCTTTTATGCTATATATAAAATTATATATTATTGATATAATACATAAAAAATTAAATACTAAATACTAA
>JASKGM010068841.1:0-16449 GCA_034509205.1 Ceratonia siliqua
ATTCTCGTGCCATATGTTGACATGAACACCTAATAAAGGTTGGTGCATCTTCCTTTATTCAATCATCTTTTCTGGGACTATTATGATGAAAATGGTCTTGCTAAAGAGGGAAAAGTCTCTTTTACCTTTTTTAGGTCTTTAGTATTGACGTTGTCATCCTTATTGTGATTTTTATTAAGTTTTAATTCTAAAAAATATTGACCTCAAAGTCTTCGATTCATCATCTATGAGTAGCTGGCTAGCTTATAAAATATCTTTTCGATTACCTTCTTCTTCACCGAACTCTTTACTTATCCTTTTACCTCCAGTTCATCATAATAATGGGCGAACCTAGGGCAAAACCTTATCAATTCAGAGTTATTTTTTCATTCCTTGAACTCATCCAAGGTTTCTCCTTTCCTTATATACATAAAATCGTCGTATTCTTTGTGCTCCTCATCACTCACAAGTTCATCGTACTCGTCCATGTTAGCCCCAACCGAGAAGTTTTCTTAGTCGACTATATCTACGTAGACTATTGCGAGCTCTATGTACCCTATATTGATTGAGACTGGACCTGTGTCAACCTTTATTTCTTTCTCTTTCTCATCAAACATTAATCAACCTATCTGTATTACTTTTTACACCATGGTCCTGAAATGCATGCAACTATTAGTGGTATACCTATAAATCTTATGATGCTTAATGTTGTTTGTTTTATAATTCATCGACCGACGGGATTATGTATCCTTCTAAAAACTTAATATGGTCGTCTTTTAGTAATATATAGAAGGTATGTTCGCCCTAATTAATATCAAAATAGTAGGTTCTTCGGTTTACAAACCCTACTTTCTTCTTTGTGACTTCCTATCTGATTACAAAGCACAAATAAGGTATCCTTAGCTGCAGCTCGCCCTGGTTCATTTCGTGTTCAAGAAATTCTTCTTAGTCGTCTTCTTGTTGGACAAAGGATACCTCTTTCTTCTTAAAGAATTTCTTTTTGTTTCTTTTTTCTTTTTCTCTATTGATCTTCTCAAAATTCTTAACTCTCTCGGCCAATTATGCAATGTTAAATACCAGTTGGTTAACCAAATTTTTCTATGGTTGTAGTCAAGCCTATTTTAAGGAATCTTTGTAAACTTAGCCTTGGGGAGCCGTACAAAGCATTTGCTTTTAGTTTTTCTAAATCTAATCAAATAATTACTAATTTATTCTTTTAGCTTTTGGTGTATCTTGATGAGGAAAGATAACTTGACCTTAATTTCTCCTCTATAGAATTGTTCATGAAACATTATTTCCATATCTTCCGAGGACTTTACTAAGTTCACCGAGTAGACCTACATACGACGAAAATGAGGTTTTTGTCAATGACAAATGGAAGAACCTCTCGACCCTAGATACTCATTCCCCATCATTTCTCCACATTGTATGGTTAATTGAGCCACATGCTCGATAGTTGATTAATTGTCTTCCCTTAAGATTTTATACCCTTTTGGCAGTTTTATTTAGTCAATCTACTCAGGATACGACCTTCAGTATTAAGTTAAATGTTATGGTTGATGTGTATTCGAACTTGTGGTTGGATCCTAACCATTGCCTCATCGATAACAGGTTGAGGAAGTTAACCCTAATGCACAAGATTTTTTCTATTTATGTTGGGTTTGAACAAAGGGTTATTCATTACTTGACCGTTTATTTCTACATTAACCTACTTTTAGGCTACCACATCTTAAACGGGTGTCAAGAGCTTAGTCAAACGTTTTAGCTGTCTAACAAGGTTTTCAGTCATTGATTTGTTACATTTACCAGAGGTTATATCATGGTTGGCATTTGGGACGGCATCATGTTGACCATGTCATGGTTGCTTTTATCCATATGTTGCCTTATTACAGACATTGTGGTGTCAGTTAAACAGGATTTTACTCGCAGGGTTTCTGGATGTTTCTATTGCGAGTTGGTATCGGCCAAATTCCTTTGAAGGTCAATATATTTTGATTGTTTGTCTTGAAGCCAAAACTCAAGTATTTTATGGGCTATTGAATTGTCTTCTTTGGGCTAAGTAGTTCCAATGATTGTTTTACCTAACGAAAGTGTTTCTCTAGGCTGATGTATCATTCATGTTTTTCCATCACCATTGTTATGCTCTGACACTTGCTTCTTCTGATAGCTCCTAAAGTATTGAGGTAACTCAGTGGTAAGGATCCTTCTCGTACTATCGATACTAATGATGTTGTCTAGTGTTCATTTGACCCTTTGTCAGCCTGACTTTCAGTGTTGGTTTCCTGAGCAAATTCGTCATTAAGTTGCTGTGGTACTGTTTCGTTCCAACGCTTCACTATGACTAATGGTGACACCTAGTGCTGTCAGAGTGGGCTGGGCTTGACAAGTTAGCCCAACCCATCATGTAATAGGGGTAGGGTGTAGGATTTTGACTGCTTTAGAGGTGGGCTAGATTGGTTTTTTGGCGGGTTAGCCTTTTTTTTTTACCTCTTGACAAAAGAATAGATCCGGTTGTGGCTACTGGGATACGAACCTAGGTTACCTTAACCTCAACCCAAAGCTCTTATCACTAGTCTACAACCCTTAAATGGTTTTATAATTTCAACATTTGAATAATATTTACTTTTAACAAGGTTGGCAAAAGAATATCTCCACTTGTGGTAGCTAGGATTTGTACCCAAGTTACCTCAGTCATAACTTAAAGCTCTTACCACTAGTCTATAGCCCTTGAATGGTATTATAACATCAACATTTGAATAATATTTATTTTTAATGGGCTAGTCCTCTAACCTGCAACCCATCGTAGGGGGAGTTAGGCTAGATTTTTCTAGCCTGCCAAAATGGTGGGCCGACCCACTTTATAACTCTAATGATACCTACAAGGTTAGTCAAAATGAGCATGATGGGCCCTTGAGTAGCAAGAGGTATCTTGTCATTAGTGTGACGAACAAAAGGATACTCAATGTGGAGTTCCCTTTGTGACTCCTTCAATGAGGACCCACTAACTGCATTTGTCACCCCTTTATTGGGGATAGGTCTTATAAGTGCAGAAGAATCAGTGTCACTACGTAGCTGCATGTCTTCATACAATTTGAATAAATTCCTATATGTACCAATAATTAAAATGGTCAAGAGACATACATAGACAAGAGTGTCCCACCGAGTGTGCTAAATTTTTATGCTAGAAAATAATAAATACCACAAAATCCCTGTTATTGATAGGGGACTAGGATCACTCCTCTATGGTTCAACTCAAGTCCTTAAGGTGGATTGAAATAAAGTTGCATTACCATGAAAATATAAGGATTGCCTCTAGGATTTACGTTAAAGGAAACAGAGGGATTGCTCCTATAAATGAGAAACAAACATCAAACTATCAGAGGTATTATTCTTAATGTGTCTAAGAAACATGGTTGCACTAAAATCAAAATCAAGTAAAAGGAATGCAAAAATTATGTATGATTCTTGATTATCCTTAATTATCTGCACAACCCTATAAAGTTACAGATATGTTACAGTTACGAACATGTTCCTTCTCCCTAAATTTCCTCTACTTTTAAAGTGAATAACTGCCTTCAGGGAGATCATAGGTTGGTAACAGTTACCATTGCATCCTCAAATTGGCCCTATACCATACGTGTTTCTAGTCCCATTTGTTTGCTAGCCAGCCTCTTTTTACTCTCTTGTCGATTTCTTGAGGTTTTATCTTTTTTGTTGACTAAGAATATTTATTTCTATCAATCTAGACTAACCCTTAAGTATTGGGCCTTCTAACCTATTGATTCTCTTAACTTATCAATATGTTGCTTTAAATTATTTTTTGGCATCCAAAACATGGCCAAGTGTCTCTATTTTGCTTAAAACATCACTTGGTCTTTGCATTTTGTCTTCCCACTCATATGTATATTTTACGCCTTGCTAACACAGAGGAAGGTCTATGGTTTGCATAAGCACAATGTTGTTCTTGAGAGGAATGGTACTTAGTTTATAGCGAGTGGTCATATTCACTCTTTATAAAATAAACTATTGGTCCACACTAGGAAGGTTACCTTTAATTCAGTTCTTTATTTTTTTTTTCTTTCTTCAATTATGTTCTAATTTTATTTTTCTAGGGTAATGATGGACCTTATTTCATGAAATTTTATTCCCTTATATGAGTTTCTTTATGTTTAATTATGTTGGTTAAATGTTTATTTCTATGCTTAATATTGTTTGTTGCTTAGCTATTGAATAATTAATAGGAAGAATTTTAGTGAAACAAAGAAAAGGCCTATAATAATTAGCTTCAAGAAATAAACAACTTAATTTGAATGCAAGTTGAGAGATTGATGCATGAGTTGTGATTCCATAATTTTCTTAAAACAACTAATGTGTTTCTGTTATGTAAAATTCATATGCAAGAATGTTTGAATTGCTTAGTATAAATAATTTGTGTATAAACATATCTGAGAGAGGGTACTAAATACATTAGAGAACTAAATATTTAACCAAAGTTAGTTAACATAATTAAATAGTGCCTAAGGGATAAAATTGGATTCTATAGGTGAAATTAGAAATCATAGATAGAGCTGTCAAATGGGCAGGCATACCCCGACCAGCTCAGGCCCATTTTGACCTGCCCTCTAGGTGGGGTAGGCTAGCCCGCTAAGTGTGATGGGTTGGGAAGTCCCAATCCACTCTGCCCGAGCTGGTGGGTTTGTGGGTTGGGCCTCCTAAAAGGATAAAATATATTATATAAATATTTTTTACGTTGAAATATTGTAAGTATGATGTAGCTTAGTGGTTCAACCTTGAAGGCACAAGGGGGAGGTGGTTCACATTCCACTCCAAGACCATGATTTCCATCCCCAATGTCCACCACGTGTTCCACTCCATGTTAGCCAATAGGGAGGACGTGACTCACGTAGGTTACCTGGAAAGTGTAGTAGAGAATGAGGAGGAGGAGGGAAAAAAAAAAAAGAGAAAACGGGCCAGCCCGCATTTAACCTACCTTGCCTCGTCATCCAGGCGGGGTGGGTTGGTCCGCCAGGTGTGGTGGGTAGATAAGTTTAAACCCACTTGCCATTTTAAAAGGGTTGAGCGCTAACCAAACGGACTCAACCCGTTTTGATAGCTTTAATCATAGAGATTATTTTCATATTAGCTTACTTTCTTACAATCTTGTTATTATTCTCCTAAAATATCCATTGTTCAAATAAAATCAAAATTAAGAAAAATTTGGTAATTAAAATTAGTGTCGGTGGGACAATATCTAAACTTAACCCTTATATTATTTGTTTAATCATTTCACTTGCAGAAATCACACAACAATTGTAATTATATAACCATTGAATTTATCTTGATGTAAGAAAGTTTTCTTATTTTAACAATATATAGAAGTTTTTGGTACATTATATTGTGAATGCTCTTTTGTCATTGGACAAAATATCCCAGTTCCAAGCAAACCCTTATTTTACTTTTATTGATTGCCTTTTTTGTTTCTAAGTTATAAGACACAGAACAAAAAGACCAACTCCTAAGGAAAAAGATAGAGGAAGCATCAGGATAAAGATAGAAACTCATTTCTGCAGGGGGTTGATCCACTCAATAAAATCTTTATTAATTAGAATCATAAGCTCCAGCTACATTGGTTTGCTTTCGTAACACATGGCCATAGGAAATGACACTATATGAGATATGAAATATGAAAAATTTTAAAAATTGTAGAACACGACACGTTACATATACATATATATGGTGATTGTTTCCATGCTGAATGGGTGAAAATTTTATTGATCTTAATTTGTGAAAATTCTCTGCCTGTAGAATCAGTTTGATGACTAATCAATGCTGATCCTGAATCTACTAGGATGAGTTCATAATATAATCTATCTTTTTTAAAATCTGTAGGAATGAAATTCCAAATCCTTTATGTAGCTTGAGTGGGGAATATATTTGTAACGGTATCTTAGACATAATCTTTGCATTGGTCTTGTTTTAAAGGACATACGTAAATAACGTATTCCTTACGAACATATTAAAGTTCTTCCTTTTTTTTGGGAAGACCTACCGAAAGTTTTTCTGAAAAGGAAGCATATTGGCTGTTTTGAGAAGTAATGGCTTATGTGTCTGTAGCATAGTCTGATGGGGTTCTAGTCTTAATTTGAAGTGGTTTTGCATGGGGTTTGTGGCTGTAGAGGGCTTTTGCCTTTATTTCTTTTGCTGGAAGTAGCACCACCATGATTTGAACTTATGGTATCAAGGTAGATTTTCCCTATAAGAATTCCCTAGTCAAAAAGTCTGGAAGGGAATTATTTTGTCCTTTAATAAACTCAATGTCAAAATTAAAATAGGACAAAAGGGGCTTGCCATCTAGCAAAGATATGTTTTGAAACTAAATTTTGAACATCTTTTTGTAAAACATCTTTAACTACTTTGTAATCCACTCTCAAAAGAAATTTTTGATATATTAAATCAACTTGAAATTTTGTAATGCACAAAACGATTGATAAAATTTCTTTTTTGGTGGTGGAATATTTCTGTTGACTTTCTATCCAAGCCCTCGAGTGATATCTAACCACCTACTCTCTTAATTCTATTTTTTTCTTTAGAATCACACCATATCCTATGTCTGAAGCATCTGTTTCAACTTTCTTAAAGGCTTGGTAATCTAGGATTCCTAGACAAGGCAAACTCTTGACTTGTTTCTTTATATTTTATAACTATTTGTGTCATTTCTTGGTTCCAACCTGCAGGTTGTTTCTGAAATCTTAGAAATGAAGGTTTACACCTTTTTCTAAGGTTAGGAAAGAAGTCTGACACATGATTAAGACATCCTAAAAATCTCTGTAACTGATTTTTATCCTTAATTTCATTAGGAAATTTATCTGCAAAATCTATTACTCTACTGGTTGGCATTATAGATCCTTGATATATTTCAAAGCCTAAGAATTTAACTTTAACTTGGAATAGCTTCATTTTAGTGGCTGAAACTACTAAACCATTTTTCTTAATTATTTCATAAAATTATTGTAAATGTTTAAAGTGTTGTTATATTGAGTTAGAAAACACCAAAACATCATCAATATACACAATGGTAAATTGTGTATAGGGATTAAATATTTCATTCATTATTTGTTGAAATTCTGAGGGAGCATTTTTTAAACCAAAAGCATTACATTCCACTCATAATGTGCAAAGGGGACTGTAAAGGCTGTTTTATATCTATCTTCTTCTTTTACCTTTATTTGGTAATATCCTGACTTCATATCAAAATTTGAGAATATGGCTGCATTAGATAACCTTCCTATAAGATCTTTCTTATTTGAGATAGGATATCTAATCCATTTTAAAGCTTATTTAATGGCTTATAATTTATAACTAATCTTGGTGCTCCTTGCTCTATTTCTGCATGGTTCTGCACATAGAATGTTGCACAACTCCATGCGGACTTGCTTGGTCTTATAAGCTTTTTGTTTAAAAGTTGTTGGATTTCTTTCTTACAGTATTCTAGTAATTCTTGATTCATTTGTATAGGTCTAGCTTTAGTGGTATTTCTTTTTCATTGAAATCTTTTTCATAATGCAGAGTAACTTCATGATTTTTCCTATTCCAAAAAGCATTGGGGTGATCTGCACATATTTCCTATTTAAACTTTTTCTGTAATTGTTTTATTCTTTATTGTATTACTAGATTTTTTACTTGCTCCTCTATTCTTTTATAATGAATTTCCTTTTGTAAATATTTTATTTGGTTTTGTTTTCTCTTGATCCTATTTATATGATAAGTAGAATCTTCCTATAATAAGTTTATATCTCTTGTTGTGGATGGTTTTATCCATTCAAAAAAAATACTCTTTCCTCCTCTTTTGTAATTATTCCTAAGGGTGTAACTTTAAAGGGTATTATTTGCTGTAAAAATGGAGTTCCTAACATCACTGGGTCATTTAAATCTTTTACTAACATAAAAGTATTTTTAAAACTATGCCTTTATTACAAACATGTGCATTAGATAGTTTATATCTAATATTTAGCTTAGAGTTATTAGCTGCCGAAAGGTTTTCAAAGAATTTTCATAATATTTAGTAGGTATTAGTCCTTTTTGGATAAAATTCATATTTGCTCCAGAATCTACTAATACTACTAAAGTTTTGGTATACTCATTATTTATGACTAAGTTCATCTGACAGTACCATTTTTGGTAGGTTATTTTGGATATTCGTTGTATAAATTTTTCTTGATTAATTTCTTTAGGTAACTCATTTTCTTTTTCAAGGATTTCTTTTTCTATTTGTTCTTTAGCATCAATATTTTGTCATAATTGTATTTCTAGATGAGCTTTAATTTCTAATATTTCTAATTCTCTATTAATTTCATTTTCTTTTAACTGTTTAATTTCTTCTTTAATCATTTTTATTTCTTGTTGTAAGTCATTTATATTGGCTGAAGGTGTTTTTTCTTTTTCAAATCTTGCCAAAATGTCTTTCATTAACAATGGTGGAGGTTTCTCCTTTCTTTTTCTTCTTAATCTAATAGGTCTTTTATCTTTGATAAATATTGTCTTTTAACATCTCTATCTTCAATTTTATCTATTATATCTACCAAAAATTGTAAATTTTCTCTCGATATAACTTTTATCTGTTTTACACAGTTTTCACAATTGCATAATCCAGGTCCTAAACATTATGGGCTGGATTCAGATTCTAAAATGTCTGAATTAGATTTTTCCTGTATTTGATAAATGTGATCTTCTTCTTCGTCCTCTGAAATATATTCAGATTCAGAAGAGATATAATCATTTATTAATACTCTTAGCAAATTTTGCTTATTTTCTTCGCTAATATGTAATTCTTTAATTTTCTTTTCTGTTTTACATTTTGTAGAGTAGTGTCTAAATTGGCCACATTTATAACAAACAATATTCCTTTTGTTATTAGGCTTTCTATTATCTTGAGGTTGAGCTTTATTCCTATAGGGTTTTCCAAATGTTTCCTTAAGGATTTTTTATATTTTTTATGTCTTTGGTTCATAGGTATATAGGGCTTTGTTTCATAATTAGATTTTTTTCTTATAAATAGGTTTTCTCCTAGAAGGGGCTCATATCTTTTCAAATCCATATTACTCACAAAAATTGCCTAACTTCATTTTCCTAATTTTTTATCTAGGTAAATTTTTCTCTAAATTTCATATCGTTACATGATCTTAATCCTACAGTATTTATTGTATTAATAATGTTTCCATATGCCATTAGATCATATTTTATTATTCCATTATATTTTTGTCTTAATTCATCCCAAACTTTTTCTGCAAAAAGTTTCGGTAATCCTGTTATAAAACATTATTTCCAAAAATCGGAGTTTCCATCCTGTCTTTGAAATACTTTAGGGATAAAATTGTCTTTATACCACCTAAAGTTGACTAATGTTGGTTATCTTAAGTTCATTAGTTCTACTAAGTATCTTTCTTGTATCTGTATTGGTTCTCCATCTAGATTCCATTCATAGATAGAGTTTCCACCATAACTTGTTCCTGAAAAGGGCCTTTCTTCAAATTGTAAATCTGGTAAAGTAGGTTTTGGGTAATAATTTTTTCTATTATTGTTATAATGTCTTTTAATTTTGGCTGAAGTTATGTTTACAGTATCTTGATATTGTTGTTCTAATTTAGTTATAACATATATCAGCTACGAAATTTTCAATTAATTACCATGGTCTAACTTATAATTATCAAGATTATAAGGCAGTTTGGTTTAATACAATGTATTATAGAAATTACAATCATTCTTGGTTCTTCTGGTTCACCAGGGACTATTCTGATCAATTTCCAAATTGGTTTCTAGAATGGTTCCACGCCTTTGGACTAATACAGCAAATATTACCACAAGCAACACTGGAGGGATACAAGCATTTTAAGTAAGCAGCCAGATATGAAGAGGCTGAAAAACCTTTCTTCTTCTGTTATCACTTCAAAATTCCCTGGGTGGTAAGTTAGAGTTTTACAGTTATAAAGGGAGTCCAACCTTGCCCGATTCTTAATTATTTAGTCAGGAAATTCAGTGTAAAATGGTGGAAGAAATATCTATAGGAATATCCCAATGCCACTTATGTCAATAAATGGATTTCAAAAAATCCACAATATGTAAAGATCGATAGCACCCCTTGTCTTTCTTCTTTTGTGGCAGAAAAAACTAGGCTCTTTTCCAATCTTACAACCATATTTGACCCAATACAGTTTACAAGAAAATTACAGGAATTTGTTTCCCAAGCAGGATCATCCTCTCCTCAAATTATGAGCAGGATAATGAAGACGATTGCTTTGGGATTGACTTTAGTGAAGAATTCCTGTGACAGTTAGATGGCACTTATCAGACGGTGCCGACATTCAGCAATAATGACTTATAGACAGATGGTACCCATCCTAAGGTGCCAACAGTTTATCCAAAAGTAAGTATTCAGCAAAAAAAGTTAAAAAGCAAAGCAGATAGACATAAAGTAGATATAAAGCAAGATTCTCTGGTAAACAAGAATAGTAAATGAAATTCAGATTTAGAAAAAATGAAATGCAAATGTAAGAGAACCTTCCCTATAAAAGGTTTCTCATTTTCAGTTGTAGGCATCATTCAAAATCCCCTCTTCTCCTTTCTTTATAAGAATTTAGAAGAACCTTGAATGAGGCCCTTTTGTAAGTATTTCAGTTTGTAATTTCTTTTTAAGTAATAAAATGTCCATATTTTAAGCTATCTTTCTCTTTCCTTATCGATCCTTGCTCTAACGGTATCAATGCCTAGGTTTGTTTTGATAAACTGATAAATTTTTATTGCATTTGTTTTTTGTATCTTGCATTCGTTTTGATTTTGTTGGAAATATTGGTAAGTAGATAATTGGTCCTGGCAGTAAGTAAGTCTGTTGGTTTAGCCTAGGTGTTCTCGTCAAACCAAGAGTAGAGTAAGTGTTAAGAAGAAATAAAATAGATACAGTAAAATGAGTTGGTTTAGAAGAATAATCTCAAGTTCAAATAGCAATAAAAGTCATAGGAGTTTAAGTTAGAGAAGTTTTAGCTTAACATCTAACAGGATAGACATAAGTCAGGAAGAAACTACAGAAATAATGGAAGATCAAGTCATAAATGAAAGTGAAATCACTAGTTAGAATATACAGGAACAACCTCAAAATTGGTCTATGCCAACCTTTAAGACATAAGATATATATAGGAAAATGACCTTTGACTTTTTCTATATTACCTAGACCATAGAGAAAGAAATTGGTATTACTAAAAGCAGACAAGCTGTTTTTGTGATACCTGAGTAAATAATTAAATATAAAGACAGATATTGAGTCAATAATTAAAGATAAAGATAGATATCAGTGGATGCATTTAGGAATGATCCAAGTAGCCATAAAACCTAATTTTAGGAATGAGTTAAATAAGTCAGTATTTGTTTGTCTAAGAGATAGAAGACAGATAAACTTTAAAGATTCCATTGTAGGAGTTATACAGACAAATTTACATAATGGGCCGACATATTTTGATTGATTTCCCAATTATGTAACAAAGATAAAAGATTCTAATGTTAGTAATGCATTAGTCCTAGAAGTAAGATTATATGCAACATGGGAAAAAGGAACAACCCCAATGATAATACAATATAGGATGACATTCAAACTCACTAAGAAACACAAAAATTTTAAGGCTATAAAAGAATCACCAAAAGGTGAAACTATGCTTGTATAATTAGGAGATCCATCTATAACTACGGTATTAATACCCAAGACACTAAAACATGAAGAGATAGAATTCCCTTCAGATTGGAAATTCACTAAGCTTGTAAATCCAGCATCTTTAAGAAAATTAGAAATATATAACATAACCCAAACACCTGAAGGAGACATATATATTACTATGCTTAATGGATCTGCTTCTTCTTCAAGTTTGAGCTTAAGACAACCTACACCAATCTCTAATCCTAGAAGATCGGTGGATAACTTAAGATGTAATTTAAGAGGAGTAGACTTTGAGCCAAGAATTCCAGAACCTATATATGAGCCAGAAAATACAAATTTAGAAACACAATCTGAAATTGAAAGAGAATTTCCACCTTCAGATTATCACTCTATTAAATCACAACTTAGAGTAATAAAAACAAATTTTCAAATAAATAAAGATTTAATTAGGAAATAATTTATGCTAAAAATACGTGAAAAGGAACGAGAATAGTTTTTTACCACCTTTTCAGAAGAAGAACAATTAGAAATAATAAAGGAATGGTACGAACAGATGGAACAAATAAGAGAAAATATTTATTACTTTACATAGTTTAAAATGTATACATTTAATAATGAGATATTTAACCCTTTTGCGAATAATCACCCTTCAGTTAATACAACTACAGTTAGAACCAAAAATTGGATTTGTAAAAATAATATATGTATAACAGCCATACATCCTCCCTTAGAAGAAGTAAAAATCAAAATAGGGGAAGACGAAATTATTGCTTCCTCTCTTAAGATATTAGATCCACAAGATAATAAGGGAATATAGAAAATACGGCAACAAAATAATTATACTAATTAAACATTACATACAGTAAGCCAACAATTAACTAGAATAGAAAATAATATTGAAGATAATACAACAAAAAGAATATCTCCATTAAGTGAACAATAGCTGGATCTACAATGACCAGTCTTTAAACATGAAGCCATATCTATAGAGAAAGCCAAACAGATTAAGTTAGGAAACTATGATAAAGACCTTTTAAGAAAAATAAATAAACAATTAGAAAAACTAAACTTAAAAGATAGAGGAAAATCTAGCACCATAAGGATAAATGCTATAACTAAATTAGAACAACAATGTCAAGATACTAAAAACATAACTTTAGCCATATATATATATATCAAACATTTATATTATATTTTTTCATAAAAAAAGACATATAAATTTTACCTGCATAAAATATTAATATATTCTCTAAAAATAAATATAAGATATTACCAAGTCATTTTAATTTATAATTTCACAATAAAAAAGAATTAAAGAATATTACTAAGTTATTAAGATTTATTCCTTTAATTTGACTATTTGACTGTATTTTTAATATTGTTTAATAAAAATAAATAAATATTCTAAGAAAACAACATAACGGTATTTTAGGATTTTTGTATGGGTGGAACCCATTTATGAATATTTAAAAAAAATAAAAATAAAGAGTGTATCTGAATGGTGTCAATTGTATGTCCAAATAAAAAAAAAAGATTACTCTCTTATCATCCCATTGTTAATATATTTTAAAAAATATATTTTTTAATAATAATAAATTAATTATAAGTTTAAAAAAATTAAAAAAAATAAATATAACTAAAAACATTCAAAAAAAATTGAGAAAGAATAATGCATTTACAAAAAATAAAATGTTTAAAAAAATTTTGAAAATTTAAAAAATATATAAAAACATCTTACTTTTTTTAAAAAAATATCATAAATAGATACAAAATAAATAATGTAAATAACAAAAATAAAAACTAAACTAAAAAAACTAAAAAAAATTTACTTTTTAAGAAAATAACTTAATTCTTTCCTTAAAAAAAATTTTTTATATAATCGCTTGGATAAGTATTATTGTTATGTCCTTTGTGTCAAGTAATGAAATGATTTTGGTCAGTTTGTACAATGAACGTCGATGGTCATAATTTAAAAAAATATGAAATAAAAAAAAGTGTAAAACTTATAATGTATAAAAAATAAGCGACCAGTGAATGAACCAATGATATCGCAACACCGACACAACTAAATCCGCATTCGTTAAATACAAAGACACGCAACAAATTGACGTGTCCATGTTCTCTTTATGTCATAAATAACGTTGGCAGAATATCAGAAATAGCAGTGCCATTTAATTGTCGTGAAGATATTTTCATCTCAAATCAGTTACAAATGAGTTCTACACTTGTCCCGACTTAGGCTGAACAATCAATGCAAGATCCGGATAAGTCCTCTATATGGTCCATATAATAATCAATATGTTTCCGGCAACACATAGGCTGTGTACGTGGCTTCCTAGGATTTTCTACCCTTATTTTTAAATTTAAATTTTTTAGTTTTTAATTTTTTTATAATATTTATTTTAACAAATAAATTAAAAGAATTTTAAAAAATAAAAAAAGCAAAAACATTTTTTTAATTTTATAACATAGTAATTAAAAAATAATTAAAAACAAAACAAGGAAACAAGGGGAAAATTTTTTTAAAAATTCTATGATTTTTTTATATATTTTTAACTTATTTTTTAAAATAGAAAATATAAAAAAAAATTAAAACCCTGCTCACGTGCTTTTCTTTAATGCATGGTTACCAGAATTAGTTGGTTGTTAGTTGTTGATGAAACTCAAAAACAATTAATATTTTAAAAAAACAATTATATTTATATATTATTTTTTATGTATTTTTTATACATGATTTTTAATTATTAATATATTATAAAATAATAATAATAAAAATAAATAATATTATAACTATTTTTAATAAATAATAATAAAATAATAAATATAAAAAAAGTGTAAAAATGGAAAAAGAAAAACTCAAAAACAATTAATATTTTGAAAAAACAACTATATTTATATATTATTTTTATGTATTTTTTATACATGATTTTTAATTATTAATATATTATAAAATAATAATAAAATAATAAATGTAAAAAAAGTATAAAAATGGAAAAAGAAAAAGTAATACTCTTAAAAAAAAAAATTGACAGTTAGGTACCTTAAATTGAAAGCTATACGCCAAGAAGTTCCTTTCCGTTCAATCAATTAATTGCGGAGAAATTTAGACCCATTTGGTTTGAAAAAATTGTTTCTGCTTTTAGCTTTTGAAAGTGATTTTTACTTTTAAAACTTTAAATTTTTAAAAAATATATAACATAAAAATATTAATTAATATAAAAAAGAGAGAGAATATGGACTGTACTGTTATTGTACCAAAAATGAGATAATAGTATAATAATTATCTTTTACAAAAAAAATTTAATTTATAAAATTAAATATTATTTTTTTAAAATAAAAAAATAAAACATATTTAATCTGTAAAAATAAATCATTTTTTAATTGTGATTTTTTAATAAAAAAATTAACTTATTTAATAAAGAAAAGATGTTCTATTCGTTTTTTTTATTTATAAAATTGTTACCATGTTTTTATTTATTTTTAACATAATTATAAAAATATCACTTGTTTTTAAATTTTTTTAATTTTTAAAATTTTGAGTAGAAAATACTGAAAATAATTTTTATTTTCACTCATAACTTTTGTTTTGAATGAAAAAACAAAAAAATAGGAAAACATATGCATCCTTAACAATTGATTGAGAAATGCAACCGCAACTTTGAAATGCTTATTTATAATTTGGTTGGTTTAATCAACTTTGCGTAAGACAATGAACCACGGAACTTTTTGTTTAATTAAATTTCTTTTTAGATATAATACTCCAATTTTTTGACATAATTTTTTAAAATTGTTTGAAGGAAAGAAATAGTCATATACACAATAGTGCCAATTGTATGTAATTTTATATAATTATATTGCATAACTGTATAATATTTTTATTATACGATGACAATTTTATAAAAAAAATTAAAAATATATAAACATTCTCTTATACCATCTAATGTAATTCTAACTAGTAAGGATAGAAGATAGATTATAAATATTTTAAATACATATAAATTATATGGGGTAGCTTCTAAATTGTTATGGAGACAATATTTTTTTTCACATATAGTCATTAAAGTTTTTAAAAAAAAAAATAGCTTGTGAGCTTGCATGTACATTTGACACTGATGGCAAATAAGTTTATTTAGAATATATTATTTGTATATTATTTTTTTTATACATATTTTACACTTTTATTTTTAATTATTAATATATTATAAAATAATGATGATAAATGATATATAATAATATAATATATTAATAATTAAAATATAAATATAAAAAATAAAAAATAATGTCCAAATAATATGACCTTTTCATTTAAATGTTTTAATAAATTGGGCATGCATTAAGTTAAAGAATGTCTTATGGTCCTTGATATTTGGCTCATTAGGTGTATCATTAAAAACATATGAGCATGGATGAGAAATCAGACTAGACCGGCCGGTTCAATTGAAAAATTGGTGAATTGATTTGGAAATTGGTCTGGTTGGGAAAGAAAATTAGTGGGGGAGAAAACTGGTTAACGCTGGTAAAAAATCAGTAAAAATCGGTCAATTTTTCTTTTAAACCGGTGAAAATTGGCTAGTTTACCTTTAAATTGGTTTTTATTAATTTTTGTGCTAAAAATGCATGTGTTAGGAATCAAACTCTGTACATCTTGATAAAACATAATTCTTTCTCACCAACAAGGTAGATTGCATTTATTAACTTATTTATGTAATGTAATATTCATATGACTTAAAATTGATACAAAAGTAATAAAAAAGACTAATTCATCAAATATA